>CABHPQ010000929.1:0-16875 GCA_902168405.1 Peromyscus aztecus | reverse complement strand
GAGACCCAATGCTTGCAATCTTGTTCTAAGAGGAGTCAAGGCTGGGAAGGAACACACCTGAGAGGTGCTGTGGTGGAGGTGCAGGCCACACAAGGCAAGCATGGAGATAAAGATTGGAAAGGTGGATCCAAGCCGGCAGACAGATGTCTGGAAGGGGACAGAGTGAGAAAGACATGGCTTTACCCACAAATGCTCACCCCATGCACACATATGCGTGCACACACATGAAGGAGATAGATAGATAGATAGATAGATAGATAGATAGATAGATAGATAGATAGATAGACTACTACAGAAGCTCAGACCTGGGAAGATAAGACATGTGGCCAGCCAGGGACATCTCTGTTACCAGGCAACAATTCTCCTAGAAATCCAGTGCCTTTGCAGCAACACTGCTTCCCCACCTCGACTCCAGGGTGACTTGTGCCCACCCTGGGCACAGCCCGATCTCTAGGTACCCCCTAGGTAGGACTCAACCATGCTATAATGTGAAAAGAAACTAAGAGAAAATGATAAAGAACACCTCCAGCATCAGAGGTCAGCCTCTGTCACCCAGGCTTGGACTCTTTCCACAGCCAACTGTCTTTCCCATGGTACTGAGCACACAGCCTCACCTGAGAGAAAGAAGGAGACACCTCAGCCCAAGAGAGGGAAGGGAGCCACAGGCCCCTGCTAGGGTCCAGACTGACAGCTTTGGAAAGGAGGACGCTGTCCTTTCTGCTTCTCATGGAGTCTACCTTTAGCCCCACAACTTCACACTTACTTTTCACCTACCTGGCCTCAACACAGAGCAATGCCCTCAGGAATGTGGACAAACTTGGTCCCTGGTCAGACCCAGGACCCCGCCCCCCAAGAGGACACTGCCCTACGCACCCATGGTAGGTCACCACCCAAGCACCCACAGACTCAACAGGTGATGAACTGAGTAGCCACCCATGAGCAGGAAACCCTAGAGGACAGGGAAAGGGGAAGGGGCACCTGCCTCCAGCCTCGGCCAGCCGTGAGAGATCTTGGCCATTCTTCCAGCAGGGAAGGCTCTTTCCCAGAACAAGAACTGCCTGGGAGAGTTCAGGTTACTATTGTTACAATGAAACACCATGATCAAAAGCAAGTTGGGAAAGAAAGGGTAAATTTGGTTTACAGTCAGAAAGGAAGTTAGGGCAGGAACTCAAACAGGGCAGGAACCTGGAGGCAGGAGCTGATGCAGAAGCCGTGAAGGGCTGCTAACTGGTGTGCTCTCTGTGGCTTGAGCAGGCTGTTTTCTTGTAGAACCCAGAACTACCTGCCCAGAGGTGGCCCCACTCACAATGGGCTGAGCCCTGCCCTGTCATCACTAATTAAGAAAATGCTCCATGGTCTTGCCTGCAGCCTAGGCCTTTTCTCAGTTAAGGTTCCTAGCTCTCAAATAACTCTAGCCTGTGTCAAGTTCACATAAAACTAGCCAGCACATAGGGGTGAGGGAAGTCTGGGAACAGAGTCCATTAGGCAAGAGGGAGGGTATGGGGATGAAACAGGGTGTCAGTTTAGTCCCAGCTATCTTTTGTCTCCTGCCAAGTCTCCTGGCGTCTTCTGCCAAGCCTCCCACCACAGTAGAATTTGGCTCAGGTGCCCCTTGGCCACTCCCTCTCCAGACTCAGGGACTTCTGCCCCTGACTTTCACTACGCATTAGCTTGGCTATCCATTAAGGAATTTTTTTTCTCTTTTCTTCGTCTTTCTTCATCACTAAAAGCTTATAAGGAAATAGAATAGACCAAAGATACTTAAAACTCAAGAGTCAGCTGTCCCGAAGGAACGCCAGTGTGACGAAAGGTGGCACTGGTCGCCGTGATCTACAGCTCCTCCCAGAACACTCCCTTGAGCCCTCTGTTTCAAGCTGCTTACCTATCTCAGGCCCTTCTTGACATAAACTTCAGATCCTACCCATCAGGGCTCAAGCAGATGCCTGGCGCCTGCCAAAGACACCTCGTGTCTTAGGGCATGGACACATCTCACCCAGGGCTCACTGAGCAACTCAAGGACCCTGGTAACTGAGGTATAACATACTCAGGTGTAAAGGGCCTAAGTGAGCAAGCTCTTCCCACTCTGGCTTCCTCCTTGATAAAGGTAGGATCATGTCCTTGCTCAGCCTCACTCAGGGCTTAAGAGACCCACGGCAGGGTTCAGGGTCTCTCCTAGAAATGGTCTCTAGAAGGCAGGCCCAGTGAGAGCTAGGTGCAAGTCACCCAGACATGCAGGGCCTCACCGCCCCGTATTCAGGGGGCCGCGTGATAGAGAGCAGCTTTCAAGTGGAGACAGGCTGCTTGGACAGTCAGTGCCAGCTGTTATCACAGAGAGGGACAGCCAGAGGAACTTGGAGGAGTCAACATGAGGAAATGGTACTTCTAGACTTGAAGGAAAGGGATCCCCAGAGCTGGGGAAGAAACCAGGGTGGCCTGACCAAGGAAGGCCTCACCTAGAGGAGCCTCAGAGGGATCAGGCAGGCCTGGCCCTAGAAGGTTCTCCGGGATCAGTGTGGGTGTGGGACAGCCCCTCAGCCCAGCCCAGCTGAATGTCTCTTCTAATACTCTTCACCCATCCCTTGCCTGGGAGGCAATTGCTCTCCAACTCCAAGCTGCTAACCTCATCGCCTTTCTCCCATATATCTCCTGCTCTGACACTTGCCCCAAGCCAGATTAATCAGCTCTTTTATTCTTGCTGCGGTGGAAAGAGGGGGAGGGGAGAAGAGCCAAACCTAAACATCTATCTATTAATTGCATATTCAATATTAAACAGGGAGATGGCCCTGAGTCAGCACTATCACCAAGCTATTTTTTTTTAAAAAAAAAAAGAAAGTTGGTTTAAAATAATTTAATATCCATTAAATATTTCTTGTGGGGAAGAGAGGGAAAGGAAGGAGAGAAAGGTGAAAATGCTTAAAGGAATAAAGGAGAGGCGTGGGAGGGAGGGAGGGGTGGGGGGTGGGGGAGGAGTGAAGGGGGTGAGAAGGGAGGGGGGAGAAGAAATGGATTAGGGACAGGAGGGGGCTCAGCAGGTTAAGTGTGAGTCCTGAGGACCTGAGTTGGAGCTTCCAGCACCTGGGTAGAAAGCTGAGCGCATGTTAGGGCCCTGTGATCCTGTCACTGGGCAATCGAGGCAAAGTGTACACAGACAGGAGCCTCGCAGGGCTTCTTGGCCAGCCAGTCCAGCCGGGAGGAGAGCTCAGGTTCAGTGAGAGGCTGTCTTAACACAATAAGGTAGAGAATGGTTGAGGAAGATCTCAGCCTCCATACACACAACACACACACACACACACACACACACACAGACACAGACACAGACACACACACACACACACACACACACACACACACACACAGCAATTTTTTTTTAAGAAAAAACATGTGAGAGAAGGAAACAGGAGTCGGGAGAGGGGCCTTGGGAATGTGTGTTGGAGCCCGAAGGGGCAGGAAAGGAAATACCCCAGAAGCAGAGAGTGATGGTGGGCCCCGGCCCTACCCAGGCTGCATCTTCCTTCATCTCAGCCCCTGCAGCTCTGCTCCCGGGCCACTCAGTATTCCAAAGACTAAGAACCCGGGACATGCGTGTGCCTCTGGGATCTCCACCCAACTGCCTTCCAGGTCACTGAAGAGACTTTGGCTGGAGGAGGGCTTCTCCCCACACCCTGCCCGCACAGAGGCGACCTCGAGCTCAGGCACTTCAAGGCTCCGTTTCCCATTCCCCTTCTTGTGCACCTAGAAGCATCCCATTGTCCCATGGGGCTCTGGGAACGGGCAGGGCCAGGCGTCATTGGAGCTGAGAGTGCAAGGGTGGCCTCTTTACCCGCAGAGCTCTGGTACAGACGAATTGCTTAGTTGAGCTGACAGGAACAGAAGCGTAGCGGGGTTCTTTTCTACTTCTCTCGCAGCCACATGAAAACCAGTGTGAAGGCTGGGACTATCAGAGCCTTGGGCTAATAGGCCCAGTTCTTAGCAGGTCACTGTTCCCAGACGCCAAGCCTAAAGCTGACGGGTCTGGCCTTTGGAAGGCCTCCAGCAGGAGTAGTGAGTTAAGATTCCAATCTTCCCAGGGCATGCCCCACTGTCCTCCATGCTTAACTCTGGAGAGAGCTCACAGGCAAATAGACCCAAAAAGTAGTCACTCCTTATGGCAGAATCAGGCCTAATTGCTTAAAGACATGACCAGATTAAATCAGCACTCACCTGGCCTTTGGCTGGAACAGGTTAAGCCCACATTAAAAGGACAGGCCAAGTCTCTCCCTACTAGGCAGGCTGCATTTTCCCCAGGCCAGGGAAGGGAGACTGAGATGGTAGCCTGAGGGAACCCAGAGGGACACCCAAGGAGTTCAGAGAAGTGGGTCACAGGAGTGAGGCAGGAGGAGGGAGCTTTCTGACCCCCACCCCTACCTCAGCTGCAGGGCCTGAGGCAGACTAAGGAGGGAAGGAGCCCTGAGCTCTGCCTGGAAAGAAACATGGAGAGGTAGCTCTGTAAGCAGCTACTGACACACCCCCAAGGAAGCTTCTAGAAAGTGGAGAAACCTCTCCCTCCCCAAGTCTTACAAAAGTGCCTGGAGCCAAACATCCCAGTTCGATCTGCTCCCCAAGTTTTCATTTGTAGACTCCTCCTCTCCTCTCCTCTCCTCTCCTCTCCTCTCCTCTCCTCTCCCCTCCCCTCCCCCTCCTCTTTCTCTTTCTCTCTCTCTCTCATTTCCGTGTCCCTGACTCTTCTATCTCTGCTAGAACTGTGCAGGGGAAGAGAAGGAAGGGGAGGATTGTAGCAGGCGTGAGTCCCACCCTCGGTAGTCATTAGGTTTGCCCTTGCCTCCACCCCACCCTAGCAGGCGCTGGCCAAGTCTGTTAGCTGTGTTCTTGTAGCCTTTTGCTGCCCCCAGTCCATCATGGCATCTTCGGAGCATCCTTTTCCTCATGGCAGACACACTAGTGTGGCAGTGGAGTCCCGCTGGGCCAGCTAATGAGGTTGGACACGATGCATGTGATGCAGATCCCAGGCCCTCCCTGAGGCCACGTTCCCCACCATAAACCCAGGCCCCATTCCCTCCTCCCAGCCCCTCCACCATCTGTAGCCCCATCGGGTCCTGTGGCTTTTGAAATCCTATTACGTTCCTCATTTCTCCTCCAAGCATTATTCTATTTCTAAACAGACAGACCACGTGTGGTCTGTAAGGGTTCCCAGGGGCTTTGGGGGACCAGCTGAGGGGTCTGAGTCCAGGCAGGGCAGCTGTCTGCTCCTGCAGTGGTTCTGGCCCAGGCACATGGCTGGGGGAGACCTATGGCCAGAACTATTGACCTCCAGATGCTGCATTTCCCACTTCTGGGCTCTTCTAACAATACAATCCTCTTACACTCCAAAGGCCATTTACAGTGTGTTCTGATGAAATGGACTTGCAGGCTGACCCTGTTTTGTGGAAATGCACCATAAAAATGTGTCCATTTTTCCATCTTTGGAAGCAATGAATGACTCACTGGACAAAAGCTTCTAGCAGAACAGAAGCCCCTCCGGGTTCTGCGGAGGAAGCCCTCAGGCCAGGCAGGTGGGAGGGTTGCAGAGCAGAGGGAAGCAATAAACGCTGCCAGCCTGAAGCCAGCCTGGGTCCGCAGATCACAGGGCTTTGTCCTGTTTCCACACACATCGGCCTCTGGTTTGGAGCTGCCCAGAGAGGATCCAGGGATGAGCAGAGCTAACCCTAGCTAGCAGAATGTGGCTGGTGACTGAGGTCTCACAGCAGCCGCCAAAAGGAGCTGTCTGTCAACACTTTGGAGCACAAAATGTTCACACTTCAGCATCCCCTGCACCTTCTGAGTCCCCACAGCAGGTCTTGGGAGCTGGACTGGACAGCACACTCCCCCATCTGTGCATATTCGTGTGTGAGTATGTGTGTGCTTTGCCCACCCACCAGAACTTGTTTCAGAATGGGGACTCCCTGGGTCATGGGGACTGTGATAGGACCGTATGTATTCCCTCCTCTGAGCTGGTCCCTTGAAGGAGATACCAAGGCAAACCAAGGCCAGCTAACTTCATGTTTGGCCAGGACACCAGACCATGTAGGCTTGGAGAGGCCCAGGAACCACTCTAGCCCAACCCATGGGTCTGCCCCTCACCTAGTCCCTCCCATTTTTATGAAGAAGAAGAAGGTGGAAAGGGGCAAGAGCTCAGTCAGCAAGGTGCTTGCTGCCCAGTGTGACGACAGACTAAGTCCAATCTGCAGAATCCCTGTGAAAAAGCTGAGCGAGGTGGCACACATGTGTGATCGCAAATGGTGGACAGGCAGAGACGGGTCCCTGAGGCTCACTGCCCTTGGTGGTTCCAGGCCAGTGAGAGACTCTGTCTTAAAAAAAAAAAAAACAGGGTGTGGTCAGCAAGATGTCAGTGAAAAAAAGGCCCTGCTGCCAAGCTGGCCACCTTAGTTCAATCCTTATGACCCGCCAGCTAGAAAGAGAGAAGAGACTCCTTTAGCTGGTCACTGACCTCCACACGTGTCCAGTCTGCCCTGTCCCCAGTCAAGCACACAAAATTAATAAAATGAAAAAAAATAAATAAATAAAAGAAGGCCAATTGAGATTAAACTAAAACTAAAAATGTTTAAAAAACAATGTGGACAGCATCTGAGGAACAAAACCTTAGATTAACCCAGGCCTCCACATGCACACATACATACGTATCACCACCACTACACACACACACACACACACACAGCGGAACACCTCCTCAGCAACACACACCCTCCCACGTCTCCTATCTCCGGCCTGTTTTGACCTCCTGTTACCACTGGAATTTCTTAATTTGTATCACATTTTCCCTTGAACCTACCTCAAAGCCCATGTCTCAGGTTCATTTTGGACTAATGTTGAAGAACAAAACCACAGCAACGTTCATCTTGAATGTGGGATCGCAGGCCCAGGCCCAGACCCCATCATGCCCTATGAATGCCGTCTGAAAGATTTGGAAGGATCGAGAGATGGCAAACGTATGGCTAAGCCAGGCTGTCCAACCAAGGCGTGGCTTCCCTACCGACAGGGTCAGTGGCATGTCTGCAAACAGGGCCTCTCATTTTTGCTTAAGCATCTCCAGTTCTTAGTTTCCCTAAACCACAGGGCAAAGCTCACTCCACCTTGTGGCTTTTATTCTCAAAAACCCAGTTTTCTGACTTAAAGGGATCTTTGTCTCCTTTCCTTCCCCACTGGAAAAGGAGTTCTTAAAACCGAAGACCCTCCGCTAATTTATACAGCTACGCCAAAGAGACCTGTGAAGACAGTTCTGTGTGGCTGGGGAGGTGACTCCATGGGGAAGGGTCCCTAGAGGGGCCCCAAGGCACTCCAGTGGGGCAGACACACATTATAAATACATCTGTAACTCCCGCCACAGGTGTGAAAATATAATTAACTGCAAACCCGCTGAATGTAAATGGACTCTAGGTTTTCAGTTGGGGGAGGGTGTGAGGCTTGATCTGCATTTTGGTTTTAAAGTGAGTTTTTCTGGGTTTTTTTGTTTTTTGTTTTTTTGTTTGTTTGTTTGTTTTAAGCATTAAGAAAGTTGAGACTCAAGCTCCTCAACAAATTCCCTCTGGCCCCAGCTAATTTAGCAAACAACGGTTTGGGGGGAAATGGGGTATTAATCATAGCAAATGGCCTTCTGGATGATATTTAAAAGTGCCTCCTGCCTGTGAGCCTGGGAATAGGGATGGCAGAGAGAGGGGACTAGGCCCCCTCTGGTGAACCATCCCATTGCCACACTGAGAGAATCCTGTTCCCTGCACTGTGTGAGCCCGCAGGAGGGTGTTCCCACTTCTAGGGAAGACGGGGACAAGGAGAGAGAGAGGAAGTGCTTCCTCGGCATAGGAGCACAATTCCCGGTGTTCTCAGGCTCCCGCTACAACTCGCCAAGACCGTTCGACAAGAATATGGGCATAGCTACGGGCTATAGGGCTGGACAGGAAGCGGGGATAGAGTGTGTGAACCAGAGATGGGAGCGTGAAGCTGAGCTCGCTCTAAGGGAAAACGAGCTGAACCCAAGTGGGTGAGGGGCTCACCAAGAGCCAGGATGGAGGATGTCTGGCTTTGAGGGTTTAGGTAAGGTGTAGGGCCCTGATTTTCACAAGGGGCTTTGAACAGAAGGGTTTAAGGAAGGGGATTCGCTCTCAGACCTGAGAGTTAGGGGGTAACATGGTACGAGGGCTGTTCTGGGGTTGTTCAGCCACGTGGAGTGAGGAACCCACGTTAAGGAGCTGAGCAGAGATAGGCCCAAGCTTTCCCATCCTGGTTCTGACTCTGGCCTCCCTGCCTTTCCCACAAAGCTATCCACTCCGAGAGCTACATGCTCTTATTGCGAAGATGATAACAGTCCCCTAAACTTCTTTTTGCAGATGGAGCATAGTAGAGCTGTGGGGTGCCCCCTCATGGTAGCTGTGGTTGTTGTCCTGTGGTTTTTAGAGTCTGGTATATGGGAAAAAAGAGACGGTGACAGGGTGAGGACCTCTGGAGAGATGTGAGGAAGCAAGTGTAAATAGAAAGTGTACCACCCAGAACCTCCACCGGGTTAGGTATGTGAAGAACCAGAAAGGGGCAGGGCACGGGGGTGGGGGGTGGGGGTGGGGCTTCCAACAGGTGCTGATGATGAGGTAACCGGGAGCACATGGGCTGTCACGGCAAAGGGTGAAACTGGAGACAAGGATGGCAGGTATGTGGGTGGCATTCCAGATATTTTTAAATCTGTAGAAGAATGGGTTTGGTTGGAAAGGTGCATCTACGTAATGGAACGAGAGGAACCCGGACTTGGCGTTTGTACATGTGTGTCGGTGCATGCATGTGTCATGGTGCGTGTGTAAAACTCAGAGACGAACTAGCAGGAGTGGGTCCTCTCTTTCTACCCTGTGGATCCTGGGAACTGAGCTGAGGTCATCGAGCTTGGCAGCAGGTGCCTTCCCCCAACGGGCCATCTTGCCAGCCCCACCTTGTTTTCTTGAGACACGTTCTCTCGCTGGCCTGGATCCGGAAGACTGGGCAGTAGCACAGAGTATAAAAATATGGCGCTAAAACAGGACTGCAGGCTTGGGCCGGAGGGTAAAATGAAGAGATGGGAGGCTCCAAGTCAGCCCTTATGCACACGAGTGTAGGTGTGCGTGCTTATGCTTTGGTCTCTGGTCATTTAGTTTAGAGGCTGCCCTTCCTGGCCTCAGGTTGGAGAGGCAGGGCTTTGTCAATGCATGCAGCAGGAACTGCTGGGGCTCTGGAAGATGGAAAGAGACAGTGGCGCTCCAGTCCTGCCACTGAGTCCTCCAGAGCTTCTAGTGTGAGAGCCTCACACCTGGTAGCAGCTCTCTGTGCTTGACTGAGCAGCGTCTCCATTTATGGAATGAGAAACAAAGGCTAGGAGAGGAGAGCTGACCTCCTTGGGGCAGAGAGCGATCATTAATCCTTCTTGTCTCAATCCTTCTGGTCACCTCCACATCTTGCTGACTTCTCATGGGGCTTTGGGACTTCTCACAACCGCTCACTGAAAAACATGTCCTCCCAGCCTCCAAGCCCACCATCTTACCCACAGAGAGGAGGCTGGACCGTTGTCTACAATGGCTTCTCCTACTCCTTGCCCAATGCTTTTGGGGAACAGGGGTGCAAGGGACCTCAGAGAGGGTCTAAGGCTGGACCTGCTCAGGTGCCATCCAACTGATGGAAGGAAGAACCTGTCTGTGGCCATATAAGTGTGGAGACCAGCTGGGAGGACCAGGCAGTAAAAGCCCATGGAAACTCCATGGAGGAAAAGCAGCCTGAATTATCAGGGCCTTGCCCATCTGGAATAGAGGTTTTGCAGACATCAACAGGAATCCATGCTAAGGATAGCCTATGATCTCAACACCCTGAACACCACAACCCATCCCTGGTGTCTCAGGATGCTTGAAGTTTATGTATAAATGGCCAGTTGCAGTGAGTTTCCACAACAGAGGGTATTCCTTATCCCGCAGAGCTTATGAACCATAAGACAGATGTGGAGCTCTAGGGAGCTATTTCCCAGCCTCTGTGGGGCTCTAGGCCCTGGAGAAGCTCACAGGCTAGAGTGAGGAGATCAGTTGACGTGCATGAGCAGTGAGGTGTGTGCCATGGACAGAGGGAGGTCTGCACCAACTGGAGCAGTCTGAGTGGCCTTATGGAGGCTTCTCCATGTTAGAGAGGATTCTAGACTGAGGTGCCACTGAGATAAGGATGCAAGCCCCACGGCCCGGGGACAAACAAGGAAACTAAATGGCCGTGGGAAAGACATCTAGGAATACCAGAAAAAGTGTTGGGGTCTGGCTCCTGGAGGAAGAAGAGAAGGCCTGGGCTCTGTGGGAAAGTCTGAGCCCACCAGAACTAGCCATGGAAAGATGGCCACCTACAGGGAGGATGGCCAGTATATCATGAGAACAAGAGATCCACGCAGGCTCTGGCCATGAGGATAGGCAAGAACTATGGGAATAAAGGCAGCGATTCAGGAGCCCTTCGTCACTAGAAAGTATAAACCCAGTACCTAGCCATCCCTCTCCTTGGGTCTGCTGCCTCAGAACCCCCAGCACACATCCACCCCTGCAGCACACCCGACCCTTCCCAGTTATCCAGCTCCATGCCAGCAGTCCAGGCCTTCCTCGGTCCACCCTACTGGTCTGTTTTCTCTAGCTGTTGCCTCTCTGAGTCCCCAGCTCTGACACCCTCTTCTGGCCTCTGCATGCACCGTAAAGTCAGGCATGGTGTTAATTTCTCATCTCCATGGAGACTGTTCCCTGCTTAAAGAGAGGCATATCTGCCTTCCTCGGAGCTTGTCTGGGGATGGGCGTCAGTCTGTGCGTGCTCCATGATGCCAGTCTCGTGCCCATGGCTGAAAATGCTCTACCCTCCCTAGCTGGGCCAGGTGGAGAAGCAGCCTACACTTCGGACTTCCTATCTGCTCTGGCCCCACAAGCTGAGGTAGGGTGGGCAGGGGGCTGGAGCCACTGACATTGGCATTCTCCTTGCAGCACATCTTAATAATTTAATGGCTATTAGCGGGGCCACTGTGGTGGGGGAGGGGCACAGAGGGAAGATTTATAGAGAGAATTCACTCCAGGTTGGGGTTTTGTCTTCCTCTGTTTTCCTGGCATTTATCATGCATGTTTTAATTTGGATCGGAGAGTTGCTACCATCTGGCCATTATCGCAAAGAAATATTCATTTTCGCTGAGTGACACAGGCTCCATTCATCACAGAGCATGCTGATTGCCCCACGAGTGTGGGCTGCACTTTCTCCTTCACTGGAAATGAACCTTGAGCTGCGGAGGAGGTCCAATGGGCCAGGAGCAGCACAGGACTGACAGCTACCACTGAACCTCCCAGCCTAGCTGACAGGAAACAGTAGGGGAAGGGGCAGCCACCACAAGCTCTTACCTCCCTCACTTGTCCTGCTGGAGGTCTCGGTGGCTCCTTCAGCCTCACCCTAGGCTCCTGACAACCAGTCCTCCCAGAAGTCCCGCTATCTAGGGTAGCCGGATCCTGACCTCTCCTTGTACACTCGCTTCTGATGTTGGCCTGCCGAGGGCGGCGTCTGCCTATGCAACTTTTCCTAATGAGAGCCCTGCCTGAGGAGTTAGTTTCATTACTTGTCAGGACCAGGAGGGAGGAAGTAGGGACTCTTCCTCCCATCACATCATGGTGGCAGGGGATCAAGCTAGACTTCAGGGAAGAGATGAGTGTGCCTCCCTCTCCGACACTTTCTTTATTCCAACCATCACTCACCGGGGCGTGACAGCAGAGGAGGCTGGGAGCCTCCGGAGTGTGAACTCTCCTGTGTAAGACTTGGACTTTCAAGGGGGTGGTGCAGCATTCCATGACTGGGCAGGGTCTCGTTTGAAAGTTCTTCACGGCCACAGAGCAGAAACAGGAGGGAGACTCTCTCTTCAGCTACTGCAAGGCACAATCCGGGGCACTGGGAGCTGCTCACGTCCTCCCTCGGTTTCCTGCCATGGTGGAGGAAGGTGCAAGAAATAAAGATTAGCATCTCCCCTTGTGAGGTCACTCCTTTGGACTCAGTGGAGATTGGAATTCCTAGGCATGAAGACTTGGGCAGAGCTGTATCTCCTTCCCTCACCCTGCAACATTAGACATTTAGGAAAGGAAGGAGTTAGGGTCAGAAATGACGTCATGGAGTGAGAGCTGCCTTGCCAGAGAGACGAAATTTGGCAGGAGAACTTTCATCTGAGGAATTTAATGTCTCTTGGGTCTAGACAGATACTCAGTGGCTGATACATATTTCCAAGAACCCAGACCCCGACTGAGGTCCTGATACACCGCCACCACTCCACCACAAGACTCAGGTTTGACCCAGAGGGCTGATCTGGGTCCAAGGGCAGCCCTAAGACAGCTTCCCTCTGTCTTTCCCAGCAGGAGGCAAACCATCCATGTATTACTGCTCAGTTGTACAGAGGAGGCGAATGAGACTCTAGGGATCACTTCTGGGTCATCCTCAGACAACCTGATCATGCACAAAAGAATGCCAAGCCTTCTGACTCCCAGGCTACCTTACTTCAAGTAACACCCCTTTGAGAACTGTTATTTCAGGGAGCCAAGATGGCAGTGCTCATAGGCCACCTAGTCCAGTTGGGAGCGGTATAGCATTCTAGATGTGGCGACTTGCCTGTTTGTCTCTCCAGACAGTTCTTTAGTCTGGCATTTGTTGAACTAAGTTGGCTGTCCCTTAAGGACTTTGTCCTGCCTTCCCCAGCGTAGGGATTTGGTGGCCTGCGCTGTGGAAGATGGAGACATTCCTTAGAGGGACAGGGGGCGGGCCTGAGCCCGTGCCACCAGCACGCAGCGCGCCCCTCCTCCCCTGGAACTCTTTCAGTGACACCAACAGCTCTGAAACATCTGCTCCTCCATCCCGGGACCCGCAATTTGAATAAATTATCCCGACGTGGAGGCAGCCTGTTATTAATGGCTCGAGATTTATAAGATGCTTTAGTTTAATAACGCTGTGGCCCGGCGCTGCGCCACTCCTGGATATTTTTATATTTTGCCCCTTTCCCGGGCCACCCGCAGCCGCCTCCTGGGCTGAGTCCCAGACCGCATCCCTACACACCCATCACACACCCCAGCGCCCAGAGATTGGCTTCCCAGCGCCACCAGCCCCTGCCTGCTCCCCGTCCTCTCTCAGAGACTCGCTCAGGAGCCCATGGATGTCAGTTTGAGTGCTCCTGGTCCTGCTCTTGCTCAGTGAAAGACCAGGCAACTAGATGGGTAGGGCGTGGCGTTGGGCAGAAAGTCCGGTCCCACGCGCACTCTGTGTTTCTTGTCTCACTGCCTTTGAGGACATGGCCGAAGCCTGGGGCTCCTCCAGTTAGGAAGGCTGCTGCTTATTTCTTTACTCAAAGCGTTTTGTTATTCCTTCTTCAGCTTGTCCTTCCGTTAACGACCCGCCCGTATCTCAGTCATGAATCCCTCCCAAATTAAATGCCGCACCTGTGGTACTACAAACTCAGCTGCAAGCTTCAGCCGTCTGCTGGCTCCCTTGTTATAGGCTCTCCCACGGGTGCTCACCTATGGCTAGCTCTTCCAGAATCTCTCAAGTCTGGGGAACAGTAGGTGCTCACAGTGTGTTTTCAGTGTCAGCCTTTCCACATGTGTGCGTTCATCTAAACGAGTGAGGTCTTCTGCAAAAGCAGAGAGGGCACGCACCAAGAAGGAGAAAAACAGGCTGAGGGCTGGGTTGGGGGGCTGCTAGCTGGAGATGGAGGATAGAAGATGTTGATTTTCAAATAAATAGCCAGTGTCCTCATCCTGTCCCATAGTAATGTAGGCCAAAGCCCTGGCACTAGCTCAGAGGCACCTCCCCACCCTCACCCCAGACACAGCTGTCCCACAACAGTTGAAGAGCCTGCTGCTGGGAACACTCATGAAAGACAGTGTTTGGAAGAGACAGACACAGGACCAGCCTACATGCTCTGCTCCCTGTGAGTCCCACAGTCACTGGTGTGGCAGACCCCAGGGGGGTCTTGAGAGATCCTTCTCTGCCAGAGCCAAGCTTAAGAGTGTGGCTTATCATTCCCGGGACCCAGAGGAGGCATGATGTAGGATGTGGATGGGAGTACAGGCTGTACCTCGCTTATCTCCCCACTACCCCCTCCCCACGTCTCTCCACTGGGTTCTGAGGGCTACTAGAACCCCGGCTCGCTCTTGCTGCTTCACATTTGGGCTAATGTAACCAAGGGACTCTTGCCTTTTGCTAAGAGCCCCACCATTAGAACATAATTACTGCTTAAAATGACCTTTAAAATATGTTTTAAATTCAAAATGTCTTTAAACCCTCCACCGAACACCATTTTTCAATTTCAACAACTGTTTTCTTTTTGGGGGGAACTGAGGGGTGGGTAGTGGATGAAAGAGCCCTCCTTCTGTGGATTTCCACTATTAATCTCTCCCTACTGCAACGGAAGTCTTGAAGGAGGCCCAGGAATACCTAAGCAAACTGGCCGACATTAGAACGAGGTCTGCCCTTGCTCCCCACTGGTTCAGCCTCCTCAGAGGCTCCACTCATACCTCCGCTCACCAGTACCTCTGTCCCCCGCCTCCAGCCTGACTTGTCCTCACCTGGAGAGACAAAGAAAGTCCTCCTACCCATTCTCTATCCCATATAGTGTTCCTGGAAAGTCCTGTGCTTTTCTGAAGGCCCCCGAGAGTCTTAAAGGCCTTCCCGGCCATGGCCAACCTTAGTCCTGTGGCTTCTTGTTCCTGGGAACATGTTCAGTTCCCTGCCTGCTCAGCAATGTGCCAGGGCCCCCGGTTCCTGGAGAGTGGTACCTTTGGCAGGCTCTGTCTCTTTGGAGCTTGGCTGGGGCACCTGGGCTCCATGAAGTGCAGGAACAAGAGAACTCAACACTTGCCATACCACACCATCAGCATTGTGTTTAAAACATCAATGGAAAGCAGTGGCTTAGGTAGTCTATAACAGTGATACAGCCACTGGAGGAACCATTAGCAGCCAGTGCCTTCTGGCCTCTAGTAGGACCTAATGGAGAAGGGCCCTCAAGCAACCCTCGGGGCTTGTGAGATAGGAGAAGGGTAGCATAGAATAGGTGAGTTCCTGGGGGAGGGTGGAGCTGAGCTGGGAGAAGCCTTCTGGTCAACTATCCCGCTCTGTACCAAGCAGCCCACCAGCATGGGCAGACAGAGGGAGGACATGGCTCAGGGTAGAAGCAGTTCTCCCTGGGAATGCTGTCTAGGAGCTGGATGCAAGTAGTTTGCCCAGGAGGTTCGGAGTCCTGTCTCCCCCTTCTGGGGCAGCATCCACTGGAGGACTGGGCAAGAACAAGATCATGCGTGGTCCTAAGGGGCATTTGGGGACATGTCTAGTGATTGACGCTCCCTACAGCTTGAGTCACAGAAGGTAACACCGGAGTCTTCCTGTCCTCTACCTGGACTCTACATTCCATTCGCTGCAATGGCCCTAGCAAGGTCTTGTCATTTTCATTCAGATGTGACTTCAAAGTCTTTATCTGCCCTGCTCCTGCTGCCTCTGTGATGCCTTGGTCACCTGGCCCTGCCCCCTGGCCTCCTGGGTGTCCCTCAAACATCCTGTTCCGTCCCCTGTGCTGGCTGCTCCCTTTGGAAAAAGCATTGCTCCCCCAGATGTCGCTTCCACTCACCTTGTCACGGCAACTGCATCCCTCTCACCAAGGCCCACCCATCTGTCATGTTTTTATTCTGTTCACATACCATTGCCTCCATCTTTTCTTAATCACTGTGCACACCTCCTCCGCTGAGAGATAAGCTCCATGCCTTGAGGGGACTCTCTGCCCACCCCCACCCCCCATCTCTTCACCTTGAACAATGCCTAACCCAAAGCCAGGGTGCGGGATGAATGGCTGCATTCACGGAATGAGGACTCACATGCACTGCCAAGAGAGAGGGATGGGCCATGGGGTCCAGTGACCTGCAAGCCGAGAGCATCAACAACAGGAGGTTTACAGGAGCCAAGAGCCAGGGGCTAGAGGAAAGACTCCTCTCTTCAGAAGCATGGTGGTCCAGAGGCTTAGATCTGTCTGGGGAGGGGGGTGTTAAGGAAGCTCTGAGTGGCTTCTTAGAGAAGGGACGCTGGTGATGGATCCAGAAAGTGAGTGGTGAAGGCTGGTGGGTTCTGAGTGTCAGGCCCAGGAACTTATCGCCGCCTGGCAGGCCTATAAGCTAGAGGAGTTGGCCTTACGAATGTGTGGGGTCAGGCTGTTGGCCTCCAAAGCGGGAGGCAGAGAGGATGGCTAGAGCCCAGGACTGAGAACATGACTCACAATCTGGCCAGCTTCCAGAAAACTCTATGCTATCAGGCAGAGAAACACACTTGAGAAAACAGAACTGTGAGAGTAACTTTGAGGCCTCGGTTGCCATGGGAACGTATCTGTAAATACTTAACTGCACACATTAAGTGACACTGGAGGAGTGGAGCAGCAGCAGAGGCGTGCACCACTGGAGACAGCCGAGTCCTCAGCCACTGCCTTCCATCACTGCCTCTGAGGGCCACAAGGTCTCTGGTCAGTGTCCCTTCCCATTAACCCTTGTTAGCACCACACAGCGGGAGAGCTTCAAAAGGTTAGGCTCTGGTCCCTGGGACCTTCACTCCCATGAGCTTCCCAGTTGCAGATGCTAGGCCTTTGGGGCCACAGGGAAGGGAACCATGAAACAGTGGAGAAATCAAGCAAAGCTTTGCTGTCATGAGGTTGAGAACCCCAGAAAATTTAAAACTCCAAGGCAGGACCAGATCAAACAGGTGGGTGCCTTATTAGGAAGAGGCTGTGAGGGATGGGGTAGGGTTCAAAGAAGTACAAGCAGGCTTGCTCTCTCTCTCTCTCTCTCTCTCTCTCTCTCTCTCTCT
>CABHPQ010000928.1:14030-34321 GCA_902168405.1 Peromyscus aztecus | reverse complement strand
GAATCTGAATATGTTACACTAAGTTCACCACAACTCATAGTCACTTCAAAAACTGAGTTCCCTTAATCTGTGTGCACTTAAGAGGAATGAGATCAAATTAGTATGTATTTAGAACTGTATTATAGGTAATGCTCTTTTGTGATCCTTGTTATAGAAACTATTTTTCAAGAACTAATAAGTTTTCACCTTATTAATCAAAAATGATTAAGGTTTATTATTAAATATTTCATTCATTGAGCAATATTCTTTGGGAGACATTCCTTTTTGATGTTGAATTGCTAAGGAGAAATGCTTGTTAAGAAAGAAACTAGCCAGTTTCCTGTGAGGATGAGTAATAACAGAGGATTCAGTGCTTAATGTTTCATCAGGAGCAAACAGTTAAAATATATTTCTGAGCCGGGCAGTGGTGGCTCAAGACTTTAATCCCAGCATTTGGAGACAGAGTCAGGTGAATCTCTGTCAGTTCAAGGCCAGCCTGCTCTACATAGTGAGTTTCAGTGACAGCCAGGGCTACACAGAGAAACCCTGTCTTGAAAGCAACAATAACACACACACACACACACACACACACACACACACACACACACACACTTCTGTCACTTCATTCTGTTAATGGTGCACACCTCTAATCCCAGTGGATCTCTGTGAGTTTGAGGCCAGCCTGGTCTACATAGCAAGTTCCAGGACAGCTGGAGCTACAAAGTGAGACCCTATCTTGGAAAAAGAAAGAAAACAAATAGTGTCACCCGGGCGGTGGTGGCGCACGCCTTTAATATCAGCGCTCAGGAGGCAGGGCCAGGCGGATCTCTGTGAGTTCGAGGCCAGCCTGGTCTACAGAGTGAGTTCCAGGACAGGCACCAAAACTACACGGAGAAATGCTGTCTCGAAAAAACAAAAACAAAAAAATAGTTCTGTTACTTCATTCTGTGTGACTGGGTCTTCTGTTAATATTTTTATCATGAGGACAGTAAGTTACATATATTCTTCCCACAAACAAAAACAAAACAGAAAACTGAACACTTAAATTACCTAATTGTATGTTCTTGTTTCTAGGTAGAAACTGAAACTATTAATATTTTTGTGTATTTAAATGAGTAATTATTAAAAATGGTGTCTAAAATGAATTTAAAAATCATTTGTCTTCTAAATGCATATGTTGTCACACATGTCAGTGCTGGCTAAAGGTGCTTAGCCTCAATCAGTTTTTAAAACTATGTTTACATATTGAAATGTTTAAGTCTTTCTAAATGTACTAGATCTTAAAAACAAGTGTATAAAAATTCAGTATCTGTATTTGTCTTTCTCTTAACAACTCCTCAGCAAAATTTGACAAACATTCTTTAGTTCATGTATTATAGGATGTATTATCTGCAGTAGTAGGCTGGACATTTAAAATAAGTGGTTAGAAATTCATAATCATAGGTTGGCTCATTTCTTTGTAGTTTCCATGTTCCAACCCTGCAAGTAAACGTTGTATATACAGCAGTAAATTATAAATTAACAGCCACAACAGACTTCCCTCAGTAGTCATTTTCTACATAAGCAGCTGGTATACTTAAAAAGCTTTAACATCTTATGCAAAGTGAATGTTTCCTAACCACACAGAAGTGAGAGGAAACATAAGCTTTGGGGTCTGCTCCTGCATTGAAGGTTTTAATTCTGAGGCCCACCAGCATGTGCCTCAACTTCTTCAGGTCCTGTCAGACTGTATACTTAATCATGTGGGTATGAGACCATGTCTACTTCATACCAGGTTTGTAAAGAGATTTTAAACTGTATGTAGATACTAGAACTTAATGTACAGTGTTCTTGTTATAATGTAATTTTTTCATTAAAGAATTCTGGTTTTTTTCTTATGTGTTCGTTTTTGAAAATACACTTCCCCTAGAGATAATAGAAGTTTTGTTCATCTTAAGATGGTGGATGCTTTAGTACCTGAGAATTTTAACTAGAGATTTATGACAGTTTGAAGCCTGATGGTTTTTAAGGATTAACTACCACTAACATATACATATATGCTACGTGTGTGTGCATATGTGTGTGTGTGTGTATATATATATATATATATATATATATATATATATATATATATATGCTAGTGTGTATATCAGTGAAATGGCTTGGTGGTTCAAGTGTGATGCCCTGAGTTCAGTCCCCCAAAACAGATGTAAGGTGGAAGAAGCGAGCCAACTCCACAGAGTTGTCCTGTGACCTCCACACATGCATGCCTACACAATAATAATTTACAAAACAAATCTTTAAGGGCCAGCAGTATGGCTCAGCAGGTAAAGTCACTTGCCATTAAACCTGATCACACCGATCACCGATAGAGATTTCCTGGACCCACAGGAAGAAGAGTACCACCACTTAACGTGCCCCCACACACAAGTAATACATAAATGTTACCGAAATTGTAATAGAATAGCATGTATGAAAAGATACAAGTAATTTTTTGGTTCTACATTTGGTATAATAATATTTTCTTTCTTTCCTTTTTTTTGTTTTCTTGATACAGGGTTTCTCTATGTAGCTCTGGCTGTTTTAGAACTCACTCTGTAGACCAGGCTGGCCTTGAACTCACAGAGATCCACCTGCCTCTGCCTCCCAAGTGCTTGGATTAAAGTTGTGCACCACCACGGCAGGCTAGATACAATACTATTTTCAAGCACTGCTTCCTATATTTAAGTGATAACAGAATTATGTGATTAAAAGAAAGATCATTAACCCTTCCCCTCTTTTTTGTTTTCCTGCTCTGCCTTATTTTTAGAACAACAGAAAATCTTGGGCTTGGGAGATGTCTCAGTTGATGAAGTACTTGCCGTAAGTGTGAGGATTGGAATTCAGCTCCCCATAACACACATAAACACACACACATACTATACATATAATAATAAATGAATTAGTAAAAACAACAAAAGGAAGAAAATCTAATCCAGGCTATGCATAAAAAGTGCAGATGGTTATGGGAGGGAGTCCTTGGAATGCATCTATGTGGGTAGTTGAGTGAATAGGTCTTAATACATTACCATCACTGGTTATGCTGGATTAAGGGCCCGGGGTTTACTCATGTTCATAAACTTAGTACTAGTCAGTATGTTTTTCTGCAATCACGGTTAACAGTGACGAGGATTTACTGAAAGCTAGATACTTTTACTTGTTGGATATACAAAGATTAGTAATCTAACTCATGGAGAGGCGCAGTGTAGGCAGATAGTTCCACAGTCATCTACTGCAGTGTAGTGTTGTAAGTACTGTTGATCTAACAAAGGACAAACAAAATTGAAAAAGTGGTCTGAAACAGACAATTAGGGAGGGAATAGCAGATCAGTCTTAAAAAGCAGGTAGCTGAGAAAGACCGACTCCCAAGTTCATTTTTCTCTGTTCATTCCTTAACTATTGTGCCAAAAAATTGCCTGTTCTTCCTCAAGCTCTTCCAGTGAGACTGTTTGTTTTTCAAAACAGGGTTTCTCTGTGTAGCCCTGGCTGTCCTGGAACCCAGTCTGTGGACCAAGTTGGCCTCAAACTCACACAAATCTGCCTGCCTCTGCCTCCTGGGATTAAAGGCGTGTGCCCCAACACCTGGCAAGACTAGTCTTAAACCAGATCCTGGTGATACAGAGTTGGCTCAGTGGGTAAGGTGATAAGACAAATTCATTTGGGTTGACTTCTGATTTCTTATTTTTAATTGAAAACCTCAGATGTTAAGTTTCATTTTTGAGTGTTCCCTGGGAATACGAAACCCCTTCCTTACAGAGAAACAGCATAGACCAGTGGATAGGAGTGGTTGGAGCTGGAGGAAAGGAGAAATGTTGGTCAAAGAGTACAAAATTTCGGTTGTATAGGATGATAAATACAGGGATGAGATGAACAACGTGAACTTTATCCGTAGTAATAGTGTAGACTGTTGACTTGCTAAGAGAGTAGATCTGGGTACTCACACACACCAGAACGAAGAGCAGAGTTGGTCAATGGCTCAGGAAAGGCACTTACTTCCCAGCCCGAGGACCTGAGTTCCATCCCGAGAACCCACAGGCTGGAAAGAGAACTGATTCCCAAAGAGTGCCCTCTGACCTCAGTATGTGTGCTTTGGTGCAGCATGTAAACACACACAGTATTTAAACAGCCAAAAAAAACTAAAAAAAAAAAAAAAAAAAAAAAACTAAAAGAAAAAAATGAGGGGGGAAGAGGGGGAGGGAGGGGAGAAGATTGAGTCCAAGTGAGGGTGGTAAAGCATGTTGTGTATGTACGACATGAAAACTCTTAAAACCAGTTACTGCCTGATGGCTTGAACATTGTCGCTGGAGTCTGCATTATGGATGACACTGCTTCCTCCTGCTTTTTATTTCTACCTTGTGCATAGATGGGGTGGGTGTGAGCTTGGATGGTCACAGAGTTACTCCTCAAATGGACATACTTTGGACACAGGTCATTTTAAAAAATCTTCATAAATAGGTTTTTAAATATTTATTTTATGTATGTATGCACGTGTGCCTGAGTGTATGTATGTATGCACACCACATGCACCACTGGCAGAGGTCGGAAGAGACTGTCAGGTACCCTGGAACTGCAGTTACAGGTGTCTGTGGGCCCCACGCATGGGCTGAGGACAAAACACCTGGTCTCTGTGAGAGCAGCACGTGCTCTTAACCACTGAGCCATCTCCCTGGCCCCCCCGTTTATAAATACCTTTTTAAAATTTGCCAAGTGGTGGTGGCACATGCCTTTAATCCCAGCACTTGGGAGATGGCAGGAGGATCTCTGTGAGTTCTAGGCCAGCCTGGTCTACAGAATGAGTTGCAGGACAGCCAAGGCTACACAGAGAAACCCTGTCTTGAAAAAAGTGTGTGTGTGTGTGTGTATCTGTGTGTGTGTCTGTTTATCTGTGTGTGTGTGTGTGTGTGTGTGTGTGTGTGTGTGTGTGTATGTGTGTGTCCATATGAGTATCCAGGTGGAAGTAAATATGGATAAAGTCCAAAAAAACTAGAAAAGGGTCCCTGAGACTGGGAAAAAAAGAAACTTCTAGGAAGTGTAGGGAACATACTAGAACACAGTTGAAATGGGGATACTGGGGACCAAAGGGTACTGGTGGGAAGGTGGGCAGGAAGACAAGAAGAAGAGAGGGTGATAACCAAATGAAATATATTGGGAACACCTATCCCTATTACTCTGTAAACAAGTTTTAAAAGACAAAACGAAGGGCTGGAGAGAGGGCTCGGTGGTAAGAGGTCAAGAGTGTGTACTGCTCTTAGAGATGTGAGTTCAGGTTCCAGCACCCACATGGCGGCTCACAACCATCCACAACTTCAATTCCAGGTTATCTGATGTCTTCGGACCTCCACCATCTGAGGTCACATCTAACACAGGCATACGTGCAGGCAAAACACACACTTATAAATAATCTAAAATATTTTTAAGTAAACATTTTTTAAATCTTTAAATTAAAAAATAAAATCTTTTCAGAATAGGAGGCTGGAGAGATGGTTCAGTGGTTAAGAGCACTGGCTGCTCTTCCAGAGGACCCAGGTTCAATCTCCAGCATGATCATAGTGGCTCACAACTGTAATTTCCAGTCCATGGGATCTCATGCCCTCTTCTGGTCTCTGTGGACATAAGACACTCAAGTGGTGCATAGGCCTATGCGGGCAGAGCACTCATACACATAAAATATTTTTAATTTAAAATATTCTCAAGCTAGGAGTGATGGCGCATGCCTTTAAATCCTAGCACTCGGTACAGGCAGGTGGATCTCTGTGAGTTCAACGCTAGCCTGATCTACATAGCAAGTTCCAGGCTAGCCAAGACTATACAATGAGACCCTATTGGAAAAACAAAAGTAAAAACAAAAAACAACAAAAATCTTTTTAAAAAAAGAAAAGTAAAACACCAGGAGCGGTGGCGCACCCCTTTAATCCCAGCCCTGGGGAGGCAGAGGCAGGTGGATCTCTGTAAGTTCGAGGCCAGCCTGGTCTACAGAGTTCCAGGACAGCTAGGGCTGTTACACAGAGAAACCCTGTCTTTGTTGTTGTTGTTGTTTTAGACAGGGTTTCTCTGTGTAGCTTTTTGCCTTTCCTGGATCTCACTCTGTAGCCCACCACCTGGCAAAACCCTGTCTTGAAAGACAAAAAAAAGGTGTGTGTCCAAGTGTGGTCTGTGTGTGTTGTGTGTGTGTGTTTAAATCTCCAAGAAGGATTTAAACAGGAGTTGCAGAACACTGCCAAGTGATGGAGCACTTGCCTTAGCATGTGCAAAAATCCTGGGTTCAACTCCTAACACCGCAAACCAGAAATAATCAAAAGATAATGGGAAAAACAAGAAAAACAAATGAAATCTATTTCCTAGTGGCATAAAACAATGTGTGTCTTTTAGGGTAACAGATGTCTCTATGGGTTACAGTAGTAATCCTTTATTCATGAAGTCTTTATTTCCATGGAAACCGTGAGGTCATTTAAATTTTAATGATTCTAGAATTTACATTTCCAATAGCTTTTTTTCTTTTAACTGTGTGGTAGTAAACACGGAAGCTAGAGCTTTGCTAATTTCTTTAAAAACTGTGAAGGTTGAGTAGATAATGAAAAGATGACGGATTTCATTTAGTCACAACTTTTAGCTTGGTGCTATTTTTAGTTTTCCCAAGTGTACCTTATTTCTGTGCCCTGCAGCTAATTTTCATAAGAAGTAAACTGTCATAGAAAATGCATCAGTGACGCTGGTGGACATGTGCTTTGAGATGGACAAGTGGATGTGAGGTAGAAGGAGCAGAGAGCGAGGCCTGGCGCTGCCTTGGCTGCGTGGCCCTCAGACCCACGTCCGCTCCTGCCTCTACAGGCTACATCTGCTTCAAGGGTGAATGGGCCACGGTCCAGTCTAGCTTCAGAAGCTTTTTATGCTCTGTGATGCCCATAATTTGTGCCAAGTGTCCCCATACACCCCAGTTTTAATATTACTTTTTGTGACATGGGCACATGATCAAGAAAGGCTGGTTCAGACCAATGATGAATCTATTAAATGAAAAAAATGGTTCATAGAATAAGTCTGATTCATACTTTAGAGCTAGGACACATCCTATTACCCTTTATACCATTAAATTTGATGATATATAGATTGTATTGGTTCCATTTCTATTTAATTGTGGCAATTTTCAGAATGTCAAGAACAAAGGGAAAGGAACTGACATTCATCAACTACCACACGTTCTCTATATATTCTCTAAATGCTACACATTGAATATGTACTTCAAAGCATGGTGCTGTAACATAAGTATCACCCAGTGTCTACGATGATTGTGTAAAGTGCAGTTTCAACTGTCATTTTATAAATGAAGAACTGAAACTGTGTGAGACTTTAGTCCCAGCACTCAGGCTGAGGTGTAGCAGGAATCTTAAATGGTCTTATTAATAAAATCAAACCTGAGCCCAGGTATTGGAGTGAATGCTGGAAAATCAGAGAAGCAGAACAAGCCATAGCTACCTCACCTTGTTGATTCCTCAGCTGATCCTGTTCCCTTAGACTGGAAGCCTCTGAGTCCTCATCCAGATTGAGTCTCAGCTGAACTGCTGCTAAAAGCCTAAAAGCTTAACCAACTCTAGTTCCTGGTCCTCATGCCTTATATACCTTTCTGCTTTCTGCCATCACTTCCTGGGATTAAAGGCGTGAATGACCACACCTGGCCTTTTTCAGTGTGGCTTTAAACTCACAGAGATCCAGACAGATTTCTGCCTCCCAAGTGATAGGATTAAAGGTGTGTGTGCCACCATTTTCTGACTTCTATATCTAGTGGCTGTTCTGTTCTCTGACCCCAGATAAGTTTATTAGGGTGCACAATATTTTGAGGAACACAATACCACCACACTGAGGCAGTGGAGCATCACTTGAATCCAGGCGTTTGAGCCACTCTGAGTGACATAGCAAGGCCCCATCTCAAAATGAGAGACAGAGGAGGAAGAAGTTGAAGTGGTGATTAGGTCAAATGCTGTTCAGCGTTTGACGATAACTTTAAATGATCTGGGTTAGTTACTTTGCCATAGCTGGGGCCAAATGCCTGAGAGAAGGAATTACAAGGTGGAAGATAGATTTAGATTCATGGTTTCCCAGGGTTCAGTGCGTGGTTGCTTGGCTTTATGAACTTGGGCAGTACTTTCTCTCACAGTGGGCAATAAACAGAGGGAGAAAGGCGTAGACAAATTTCTAAACAGTCTTATTAAATAAGAAACACAGCCAAATACAGAGGTGCAAGTCGTAGAGATCAGAGCAATAGCCACCAACTAACCTTGGCTCACCACATCGCCATAGCTTCCCAAGAGAGCCTCTTCCTGTCTAACCTGCACCTTTATTGCCTTCCTGTTCTGCCTTCTCATTGGCTCTAAGCCCAGCCACATCACTTCCTCGTCACTGCCTGTCTATACAGACCTCCAGGTCTCTATGGCTGGTACTGGGATTAAAGGCATGTATCACCACACTTGGCTGTATCCTTGAACACACAGAGACTCTGCCTGCCATGTGATCGGATTAAGAGCATGTACTACCACCGCCTGACTTTTATTTATGGCTATGACCTCTGATCTCCAGGCAAACTTTATTTACTAACATACAAATGAAATATCACCACATTTCAGCACAAATAAAATATCACATTTCAGCACAAAATATCACCACAGAAAGGGACTGGGGACCAGGTAAAACCTTCAAAGACATGCTGCCAGCAAATGACTTCTTCTAGCTAAGCCTTACCTCCTAAAGTTTCCAAATGTAGTGTGTAGCAGGAATCTTAAAAGTTCTTATTAATAAAATCAAACCTGAGGCAGGTATTGGGGTGAAGCTGGAAGATCAGAGAGACAGAACAAGCCACAGCTAACCTCACCTGGCCAACTTCTCAGCTGATCTTGTTTCCTCAGACTGGAAGCCTCTGAGTCCTCATTCAGAATGAACCTCAGCTGAACTTTTTCTCGAAAGCCTGAATGCTTAACCAGCCAAAAGCTTAACCAGCCAAATGTTTCTAGTTTCTGGTCCTCACGCCTTATATACCTTTCTGCTTTCTACCACCACTCCGTGGGATTAAAGGCTCACTTTCTGGGATTTAAGGCCTGTGTCACTATGCCTGGCTGTTTCCAATGTGGCCTTGAACTCATAGAGATCCAGAGGGATTTCTACCTCTTGAGTGCTAGGATTAAAGGTGTGAGTGCCACCATTTTCTAGCCTCTGTATCTAGTGGCTGTTCTGTCTCTGACCCCAGATAAGTTTATTAGGGTGCACAATATTTTGGGAACACAATACCACCACAGTAGTGCTACCAGCTGAGGCCCAAGTGTTCAACACATGTGCCCGTGTGGGACATTTCACAATAAAACAGTGTCACTTTGAACTGTTTATGTAGAGTGAGCTTTAGCTTTTTCCTATTTGTTTGCTAGTTAGCAACATCAGTAGTTTATTCTTCAAGATCCCCTAAGGGATTATTGAGTAACTGCAGAGAAATTTGCCTTTAAATATGTGACCTGCATGTATGTACAACTATTGGTTAAAATGCATCAATAAAAATACTAGTGATTAATAATAGATTTAAATAATAAAATATTCTAGATTAATGAATATATGTACTTATTATGGGTCTGGAGTCATTCAGAGATTCACCAGTCTGACCGTGAATAAATTTTAATGAATTAGAGGTTTTATTAAATACTGTCCAGAACCACAGATACTGGCCAGGTCCATACTCGAGACTCTTGCTCAGAGTATGGTGCCTAATTATATTAGTCAGGAACTCATAAAACCAAAACCCACAAGGCTACATACTTCCTGCCTTTGTCCAACCAGGGACAAGCACACATCCGACGTACATCCTGCCTATGTGTGATCAAGCACACATCCTGTGCAGTTGGGGCAACCAAGCTTGTACATATCAGCAACCCCAGTATTCCAAAAAGTTATCTTTCCTTGAGCAAGTGGGGCTTACAGGTTAGGGGCATTTTTGTTTTACAGCTCTCTTAAGCACAGTAATTTAAGCTTAAAACATGTTATCCATCACGTATTAACTAATTAAACTAGATTTATTGACATTCACAGTATTTAACAGTAATGTGTTTGTACTCTTCTACTGCATTCCTCCAGAGGGAGCAGTAGGAGACAGCAAGGATCACACTGGACCAACACACGGCCAAAACCCAGCAGGGGCGGCGTTAAATCCCACAGTTCCTTGTCTGTAGCTGGGTCACGTATTAGCATGGTGTAAGTTTCAGTCGGCTTGAGGAATCCCACTTTTATAGCTTTGCCAGCTGAAGCACATACAGTCTCTCTCTTGGGATGGCTCCATTCCGCGCCTGCAGCGTTCCTTAGCAGACATACCATGTCCCTGGCATCTCCAGCATCCTGGATTCTCTCCCGAAGCTTTGGATTCAGTTTCACAGCTTTATGAATTGATCCTTGAGGAGCTCCCGGGGGGAATCTAGCCCTGTCAGTCACATATTGCTTGGCCTCCCAGTTTTTTGGGTTTTTTTTTTTTGTTTGTTTTTGTTTTTTCGTGACCTTGGTGCAAGCCTCGGTGACCGATAGCACTTGCGTTTTGCTTAGCTGCAAACACTAGCACTCTATGGATTAGGCTAAAGACGCAACTTCAATCTGCAGAACCCACATCATGGCTCACAACTGTCTACAACTGCAGTACCCAAGGCTCTGATGCACTCTTCTGGTCTCTAAGAGCACCGCACACATAGTGCACAGACAGACCTTCGGGCAAAACACCTACATACAAGATGATAAACTTTTTTTAATGGACATGCAAAAAATGGTCATCAACAGCAAAGTTTGCTCTATGCTTTATCATAATAATGAAAAAATAAAAAACATTCTTTATTGAGAAGTCACAAATCATCTCTTGAAACTTTTCTGACTTGGCACTGCAAAATAATATAAATTTGAATTTCTGCATTGAATTGTTGTGGAATATTAGTTGAAGATGTGTTACATTTGTTTATGCTGTGGAACATTTGTTTCATGCTACAAAGATGTGTTGCATTCTTTTATGTTACATTTGTTTAACTCTGTGGAGCTGTGTTACTTTGCCTGTTTAAAACACCTGGTGGTCTAATAAAGAACTGAACGGCCAATAGGTAGGCAGGAGAAAGGATAGGCAGGACTAGCAGGCAGAGAGGAGAAATCTGGGAAGAGAAGATTGGGGAGTGAAAGGAGAAGAGGAGGGCTCCAGGCGCCAGCCACCCAGCTATACAGCCAGCATGGAGTAATAAGTAAAGAAAGGTATATAGAATAGAGAAAGGTAAAAGCCCAGAGTGTAGCTGGAAGTTTCTCTGGCCCCACCTGGCTCTGTGGTCCTGTGTTTCTCCAGTCCTGCCCGGCCCTGCAGTCCCGTAGCTGCTTATAAAATAGTCACTCAGAGGCTTAAGCCTCTTAATTAATATTAATATTAATTGCAAATTATATAGCCTATGGCTCAGACTTCTTACTAGCTAGTTCTTATAACTTAACTGAACCCATAACTGTTAATCTAGGTATCGCCACATGTACCATGGCTTTACCTGCATCCCATTACATGTTGCTCCTTACACAGCGGTTTGGTGTGTCCCCTGACTCTCCTTTCTCCTTTCACGATCTCTCTTGGATTTTCCTGCCTGGCTCCATCCTGCCCTGCCATAGGTCAATGCAGCTTTATTTATTAGCCAATCAGAGCAATGCATATTCACAGCGTACAGATAGATATTCCACAGCACTTCTCCTTTTCTTTAGAAATCAGAAAGGAAGGTTTTAACTTTAACATAGTAAAATTACATATAACAAAACAGTTATCAAGCAAGAATTACAGTTACAACATCTATTTATATTTGGCAAAATTTAGTCACCCAAATTTCCTCTGCAATGTTGGGGCATCCATCTTCAGCCTATAGGCCTAGAGTCTCTCAGTCACTTTTCCCTGTGTCCTGTAGATATCTGGCAGTCTCCTCTCAGAAGCAGGAACCTGAAGGACCATTTTGCCTTGTTTTGGCAAAATTCAGTGGTCATTTTCCTATGGGTCCTGTATGTCCAGTTTATACAACATATTATCAAGTAGTCCAGGCAAGATCAGTTTCTTGCCCAAATGGCTATTTTTGCCATAAAGAAAACAAACTCCATATGGAGTTTCTTTGAGTCCATTATCCTCTTTGAAATAATCAGTGCTGCCAGGAGCAGACATGTCTCATTGTCCAGAAAAGTCTAAGTTTTTAAAACATTTTAAATGCTATATTCTATAGGTCTTCACAGTGTTTGAAGATTATCTGCCTGACTGAAATATATCTATGTATGCCCTTTGCTCTTTAAATGTAGATTGAATAATCTACCCTTTTATCCTATCATATCTATATCTCCCTTTCTTCTTTAGAAAGAGATTACATTTATAATCAACCTCCCTTAAATAAAAATAAACATTTATAAACAATATTTTGGGAATTTGGGCATAGCTTCTCATACTACTTCCTGCTGGTTGAGGGCCCTGGCAATCTTATGGGGATCCTGAGAAAATCTGGGATAATGGTCAAGTCCTGACTGGAGTAGTCTGTGAGGCTGTATTGTCTGAGTCAGTTGCTTTGAAGCTGTTCTGGATGTTGGATCATCTGGAGACTTCTCAGGGGGTCTTCCTTAATGGAACCACATTAATCTGGAAGGAATTCACAGATTCTCATCTTCTGTGGAAAGAAAAGCAGAACCTCTTTTCCAAAGAAATGTATCCTTAGACATAAATTTTGAAGTCAAGATAACTTTAAAATATTCATGTTGGTTTAACTTAGTAGCCTTTACAATCAAATATCTCTCTCTGCAGTTAAAAATCCCAAAGACAATATAATAATCTGCAGTATCCAGATTCATTGTGTAATTTTCATCTCTATGTGGCTTAACTTTTATATTATTCTTATTGTCTCTTTAAAGACTTTATTTTTTAAAACTCTTTATTTCTTTATATAACTGTCTCTGTTCCCTTTTTTCTCTCTTTCAAGACTACGTACATTTTTACATATAGTGTAAATCGTTTAGAGTTTTATTCCGTCTGAATCTGTCTTACTGTGAATCTGTAATCATTTTCCAACCATTGATTTAAACTGTAGTGTGGCTAGGGTGAAAGTTGTAGCCCTGGCTGCAGGCTCCGCCCACCTCAGCTTCCCAACATGGTGAGGGACACCTACCACTATCTCTGGGAAGCAGTGGGTCTGTGCCTCCAACAAGCAGCCTCTCTCTCCACTGTGGTTTCTGAGGTTCTGATCAGACTCAGGTTGTCAGGCTTGCTTGGCAAGCACTCTTACACTATATTGATGACATATTTTCAGAATAAATATTTGTATGTGCTATAGCAACAACCTTCAAACATTGATCTTTTTGGTTGATTTAGGCTATTTGTATATTTCCACCTTTTATACATAAAGATTATCTTGTTTTGTGCACATTTTGAATCACTTTTTCTTTTTCAGGCATTCACCCAAAATTTATATTGGTTGTTTGAGACAAGGTGTCACATAGCCCAGGCTGGCCTTAGACTCACTGTGTAGCTGAGGATGACCTCAAACTTCTGACCCTCCTTCTTCTACCTCCTGAGAGCTAGAATTGTAATCGTATGCCATCATGCCTATCTTATGTGATGCTAGAGATTAAATCCTGGGCTTAGTGGATGCTACGCAGGCTCTCTACCAACAGAGCTACATTTCCACCCAAAATATATTGTTATTTTAACTGGAATAGCATTTAATCTATAAATAAACTAGGAGAGAGGCAATTTTTTTTTAAATGTTAACTTATGCCTCTTGTGTGCTAGACTGGGCAACAGTGAACCTCTAGTGGTTTGCAGACCGGCAGGCTATTGAAGTAAGCAGGGTAGTGTGCAGAAGAAAACCCCACCTTCAGTACTCCTTTTGGGAGCAGATTCACCAGGATGAGCTTGATGGACCCATGGAGACTCCCGGAGCTGGCTGGGCAAAGCCCGCTGAAGGATGAGTGTTGGTTTTAAATAATAAACGGCGCCGTTACCGTGCAAGAAAGGTCAGGAGGCATGACAAAACCCAGTATCAGAGCTTTATTAGGAGTGAGGGAGACAGAAGAGAGTGACCAGGCCTTCACATTGCACGCATTACGTAATCACACAGTGTGCGGATGATGTAAGATGTAAGACTCCTTACTTAACTACTGAACCATGAATGTGTGGTCATGCAGCTGGAAGAGTGGCAGAATCCTAACACTGAGGCCATCATTCTGTAGAGGAGTAGCCCATGGATCTGTTTCCCGTGCTGGGGATGCAACTAGATCCTACAGGCAGTAATGCAGACCAGGTCCTCATCTCCCTCCTACTGCAGCTGCAATGAAGGAACAGAGGACCCACCAGAAGACTTTTCAAACTGTACACTCCAGGCTTGACTCACTGCTTGCCCTGGAGGTCTGGATTTAGTAAAAAATGCCCAGCAGGACAAGCATAGTTCTGTCCTTGGTGATGGAATCAGAGGATGCCCAGGGAGGAACAAAAAGTGCCTGGTTTCAGGATGAGAGCAAACAGCCCGTGGCTCTGGATGAGGTAGACCTCGTCATAGACCTGTGCCTCATGGAAGACATTTATGATCAGTGGCTCACTTCCCTCTAAGAAAGTCAAGTCGAAAAGAGGTTTACTCCCCTGTGCCGTAAGAAGCTGAGGATTTCTGAAGTGTCCACAAAAAATATTAAATCATCCCAACAAGAGTGCAGATCAGCTCTGCCCAGTATTTGGAAGCACCTAGAGGCTATGCATCCTGAAAAAGTTGGCTCCTCTGTGGGCATCAGTCAGCTGAAGGACCAGGATCTAAATGAGGTCAAACAGGCCAGGATAAGCCTTGAGCCCCTCCAAACTCTGCTAGAGAGAGTTTCCACCACTGTCTAGGACTTCAATAAGTAGGGAATCATCAAGTCCCAATTCACTGTACATCACTGGGTGTGATGGCCCGGCTCAGGACCTTCACTGTCCATGGAACCCCACCTTCACAGCAGTGCTGAAGAACTTTCTGCCTTGCGGGAAGGGCTTTGAGCATTTCAGGGTGCCCTCTGCCTGGGAAAACTTGCTTACCTGCATACCATACAGAAGTGCATGCAGTACAAGCTGGGGCGTCCCAGCTCAGACTGGTTTAGGGTCAACCCCTGTCCTTATTGCGGCGAGCTGACCTTGTGTGATCTGGAAGCCTACAACCTACTTAGCTGGGTTCACATACCCCTTTGTTCTCAGGACTCAGACATTTAAACTCAGAACGTAAGAGCATCTGGCAAGAACTCAGGAGCTACAGTATCAGATGACTCCTCAAGATAAGCAGGGAAGGACAGGGGTGGGGTGGGAGGGCGGATGTTGACTGAGGGACTTGTTGGGGGGTCATTAGAGAGAGGTATACAAAGGATTTAAGAGTCTTAATTCCTCAAGGGAGATTCTGGCTTGGGAGCTATGTGTGGGGGTTGTCCCTACGTGGGAGTTTGTAAAGAAATGTTCATAAACAAAGGGAACCAAACCAGCGGGATCCCAGTATTTGGGTGGGGATTTCCAAAGCTAGCCTGTGCTACACAGCAAGTCTGAGGCCAGCCAGCAGAACTTCATAGAATGACCCTTGTCTCAAAAAAAACCAAAAAACAAAAAACAAAACTTTTTAAAAAAATTTATTTATTTTATTTCATGTGCATTGGTGTTTTGCCTGCACTGGAGTTACAGACAGTTGTGAGCTGCCTTGTGGGTGCTGGGAATTGAACCTGGGTCCTCTGGAAGAACAATCAGTGCTCTTAACCGCTAAGCCATCTCTCCAGCCCCTGAAAAAAAAATCTATATTAAAAAGTTTTAAAACTTGGGGCTGGAGAGATGGCTCAGTGGTTAAGAGCACTTGCTGCTCTTTCAGAGGTCCTGGGTTCAATTCCTAGCACCCACATGTCAGCTCACAACCATCTGCAACATCTGTAACAACAGTTGCATGCATAAAATAAAAATACATTAAAATTATTTTCATCAATAGCCAGTGGTTAAGAATTACGTGATTAAAAACAAAAACAATAATACTCACTCTTCAGCCTTCTAAGGAAAGACTTCTCATCCAAGTGTGTTGGGCCTGAATTCATTCCCACATAGTGGAAGTGGTTGAGTTAGAACCGGTTAAGAAGGCCTGTTCACAAGAGAGTTGGTCCTTGGGGCTCAGGTGCAGGAGAGCTGACCTCTTCCTAGCCAGAGGGGGAGCTGCTTTGGTGGTGTGTATGTGGGAAAGCTGGCAGGCTGACCAACTCAATACCATCCAGTCCCAGATTCAGGAATTTGAGTTGACTTACCCCAACATCTTCCCCATCTAGGAGCTGCTGGAGAGTGTGAAGGGGCTGGATCTGTGTGCGGACCCATAGCTGCAGGATTCCCCAGAACTCAGGGCAACAGCAGGATGTCGAAGAGTCTCCATGAGGGTCCAGTATTGACGGTGCAGCAGAAGGCAGAGGCCTTGAACTAGCCTAATGACACATTGCAGTGAACATGTCCAAGGAAAGCTGTTTGGCCTGATTGGGCAAAAGGGTAGATACTGTGTGGCACAGCAACTTCCACTTGATGGTTTTTTAGCGGTGCTCTTGCCCCCAAGGAAAAATCACAAAACATGACAGAATCCACTAACAAGAGTTTTATCAAGACAAAGAGAAAGGAATAGATGTAATCAGACCTGTGGAAGGACACGTGGGAGAAAGAGGCTGGGGGAACACGGGGCCCGCCTTATAAAGGCCAGGACGCACCTTCCCACACAGGCCCACGTGGCTATTCCATGCGTGGCATAGATCATGTGGTCACGTCCGAGCGATTACGTCACCATGGGGCATGGGTTCCGTAGGACGTATGACCCAGAAATGACTAGGCGGGGATGACTAAGTGTCCCACCGGGCATGCACGACCACGGGGGGGGGGGGGTGGGGTTGGAATTCCTATCACCATTGCTACTGCGTCATACGTGATGGAGATTCGGGAAAGACAGAGAAGGGGAATGGTACAATGCGCAGATAGAGGAGCAGGTCGTCCAGAGGGGTCGGCGAGATTGTTTGCTGTGGTTAATTAACTTTTGCGGGGAAGGCGACAAGGGTGGAGGGCAGATAGGGAAGGACTGAGAAATAAGTAGGACTGGAGTACGTGATGTGAAATACCCAAAGATTCAATCAAAAATTACGTTTAAAAAAGAAAAAGGAGGCCTGTGTTCCCCATCTGCCTCAGTTACCACCGCTCCCTAGCATTCCCAACAGGATGGGAGACTAGGTTTCCTGCAGCGTTATGTGTGTATTATCTTCCATTCGGTAAACACTCCCTCGTCTGGGACTCAAGCATGTTTATGTTAGTTGTCCTCTAAAAACCCCTGCCCTAGATCAGGACGGCCCCTGGCTCTCTCCCCTGGGAGAGGGGAAAACAGCAAGCAGCTAAGGGTATTAAAAATATTTAATTATTTCCAACAAAGGTTCCTACTGTTTAGCCTGTGGCATAAAAATGTGGGACGGCAGGAGTGAGCTCAATCGGAATCTCCCGCTGACCGCCTCAACTTCAGTATTTCGGCCGGATGTTTGTAAGCCTGGATCTGGTGATATTACTTCCGGTTGTGAAACTCCAGTCCCTTTGGTGGGTGTTCTAAACTCCTGATTTGATGATGCTTTGCTGTGTACCTACTGAGTCTATCTGCTATTTGTTATTTCCTCCTTTACTGTGGCTGGTTATACACTTACGAAACTCACGCACTCAAAACCGGAAGTACAGCTGCTGTACATCATTCCGTGGACCCTTCAGAACGTAGTTCTGTGTTTCAGGACGTTTTTCTCCCCACCAGCCTTTTCTGTTATGAAACATCTGGACCATGACATCTGGCGGGTGATACTTGGCTTCTAGTTATGCAGGAGCATTGGTGCTCAGAATTCCAGGAATATACAAAAGACACCAGTCTGCCCTCAAAATAGAGAATTGGGTGCGGCACACTTATAACCCCCACCTCACCCCCAGTGTCACACTCCTGACATGGTTCAAGCCAGAGCAGGCGAGAGCCCATAGACAGACTAGGACAGAGAAATGCTTGGTTAAGGAGGCTATGTTTGAGAAGTCTCGGACACATAGGTACACATTCAACTGTGGAACTGAGAACATCTTGCAGGTAGGTAGTGTGTGGCAGATCCTTAGAAGGGAGGGAGGAGCTGGTTTGGACTCCAGAACAAGGAGGGGAGGGTTGACGAAGCACAGTGGTGATGTGGGGCAGAGGGGTTGGATAGTTCCTGGGCTGTGAGAACTTCCTGAAGGCTCTTGTGTATCTAGTCCACCTCAGGACCTGCCTGGCTGCAGCAGCTCGCTGTGCTGGGCATCCAGCTGGTAACTGAAGTCAGTCAACCACCACCAAAGGCTGTAAGCCTGAGCCCCCCACTCTTGGCAGAGGCAAAGCCTAGAGAGCCAGGAAAGAAGAGGTGGAAAGAGAAGCGCATTTGGTCTTTTTAATCATCTCAGCTTTTCTGTTGCTGGCTTGTAGAAATGCAACTTTTTTATTCATTAATTAGATTTGTGCATGTGCGTGTGCGTGTGCGTGTGCGTGTGCGTGTGCGTGTGCGTGTGCGTGTGCGTGTGTGTGTGTGTGTGTGTGTGTGTGTGAGAGAGAGAGAGAGACAGGGTCTCACTATATAGTCCTGACTGTCCTGGAACTCACTATGCAGACCAGGCTGGCCTCGAACTCACATAGATCTGCCTGTCTCTGCTTCCTCGGTGCTAGGATTAAAGATATATTCCACCATACCCAGCACAAATAATTTTTATATATCACTCTTCAAACTCTTAAATATAATAACTATGGGAATTTTACCTATTATTTATTTTAAAATCAGAAGAGGACAAAAATACCAATCATCACCACTTCAGTTTACCATAATGTTGGAGTCACCAGGGAGTAGCATTATTTGAAAGGATTAGAAGGATTAGAACGAGGCCTTGTTGAAAGTGTGTGGTAGTTTGGAAGAAAATGGCCCCAAAGGGAGTGGCACTATTTTTTTTTTTTTGTCTTTTCGAGACAGGGTTTCTCTGTTTAGCTTTGCGCCTTTCCTGGAGCTCACTTGGTAGCCCAGGCTGGCCTCGAACTCACAGAGATCCGCCTGGCTCTGTCTCCCGAGTGCTGGGATTAAAGGCGCGCGCCACCAACGCCCGGCGGGAGTGGCACTATTAAGAGGAGTGGCCTTGTTGGAGGAAGTGTGTCACTGTGGGGGCGGGCTTTGAGGTCTCTTTTACTCAAGCTTCCGTCAGTGTGACTGTCAGTTGACTTCCTGTTGCCTGCAAAATGTAGCACTCTCAGCTCCAGCACCACATCTGCCTGCACACTGCCAGGCTCCTTGTCATGATGATAATGGACTGGATAATGGCTCTGAAACTGTAAGCCAGCCTCCAGTTAAATGTTTTCTTTTATAAGGGTTGCTTGGCCATGGTGGCTCTTCACAGCAATACAACAGTGACTAAGACATTCTTTCCACAGCCTACTCTTGAAATCCAGCAACTATGCTGTGAGGAAGCCCAGGCAAAAAGGTTGTATGTAAAGGCAACAGTTAAATGTCTCATTATGACAATTTAACTGAAATCCCATCTGTTGAGGGATAATCTTTTTGAAAACTGTGAAGATGTGTCACTGTGATTGGTTTAATAAAAAGCTGAATGGCCAATTGGTAGGAAGGAGAGAGAATAGGTGGGATTTCTGGGGGGAGAGACAACTCTGGGAAGAAGAGAGGAGGGGGGACGCCAGTGAGACTCTGAAGAAGTCAGGCATACGGTACAGAGCAGAGGTAACCGAGCCATGTGGCCGAATGTGGATTAATAGAAGCAGGTTAATTTAAGTTATAAGAGCTAGTTGGGGACAAGCCTAAGCTAAAGGCCAAACTTTCATAATTAATAATAAGTCTCTGTGTCATTGTTTGGGGGCTGGTGGTCCTGGCAAAAAACTACTTCTGCATCCATCAACCAACATCATATAGTTGAAGGTATCTCCACATGGTCTTAGCCCTCAGCCACTGAGTCATCCCGAATCCCCGAGTGTTCCAGTTCAGACCCCTCTGTGTAGAGCACAGAGAAATCACCCTTTTTACCCTCCACCCCATTTCCTGGAGACTGAGCCCAGGTCTTCATGCATACTGGGCAAGCACTCTACTACCAAGCTATAACCCTAGCCCAAGCCATCCATCCTTGGCTTTGCCAGAGTTCCTGGTCACACAACCTGTAAGCAGGGGAAATGGCCTTTTTGCACTAAGTTTTGAGGTTGTGGATTTCACAGTATCTAGAATAAGACTATAAGAAGCTTTAGGCC
>CABHPQ010000927.1:15446-27456 GCA_902168405.1 Peromyscus aztecus | reverse complement strand
AAATAAATAAATAAATAAATAAATAAATAAATAAATAAAAGAAAATGTGTCCAGGAACAAAGAGAAAAAAAATTTATAAAAGAAAATGGGGGGGGTAGAGAGGGAAGGGAGAAGGAAGGGAGAGTAGGCAGACACCACAATGAGCTCATGCAGTGAGCACTCATTAATCGCCAACTGGATTCTACAGTTTTGTGATACTAGATGTTGTGGGATAATCTTTTTGTACACTGTGAAGATTTGTCTTTGCCAAGGCACCTTCTGGTTGGTTTAATAAAGAGCTGAATGGCCAATAGGTAGACAGGAAGAGGTTAGGCGGGACTTCCAGGCAGAGAGAGAGGAAGAGGAGGCTAGAGGAGGTGGAGAGGAAGCAGGACATGCAGGAGGAGAAGTAAAAGCCACAAACCACGTGACAGCACATAGATTAATAGACATGGGTTAATTTAATTTATAAGAGCTAGGTAGAAACCAGTCTAAGCTAAGGCCGAGCTTTCACAATTAATAAGATGCCTCCATGTCATTATTTGGGAGCTGGCAGGACAGAAAAAGACTCCTTGTGACTAGATGCTGTTTTTATTTCATCACACACCACTCCCCATTTGTTCCTCTATTCATTCATCAATTCAGATAAATCTCCAAAAAAAGTTAGAGGTATCAGTGTATTTCATCCCTATAACATCATAAATAACACTAAAATTCTGTTTTTGTAAGATTCTAACATAAAATTTATATGCAGGGAATTGCCTATATTTTAAATATCATTTAATGACTTTTCAAAAGTGCATATCCCTGTGTAATGCAAATTCCTATCAATATCCAGATGTAGGTGTTCATGTCTATAAATCCCAGGACTCAGGAATCTGAGGTCTGTGGTTAGAGGCCAGCCTGGGCTACATATGAGACTCTATGGGGAAGGTATAGGAAGGGAGAAGGGAGGGGAGGAGGGTGACAAAGAGGAATCAAAGACAGTGTTTCCATCATCCCAGGAGGGTTTCCCCAGGAGCCTCTTCCTAGTCAGTCCTCACTGACTCTCCAGACACCGTTTCCACTGTCACTGGCTTAGCTTATTCTAGAACTGTGTGAAAATGAAATCTTAGGGACATATAATACAAATGCTTTTGTCTACGGCTTCTTTTAACATAATGTTTTGGGACCCGTGCGTTCAGTGGTGCCTCTCAATAGTCCATTTTTTAAATGAGGTAGTATCCCACTCTATGAGTCCACCACTCATCTGCTCCTCTCTTGAGAAACATTTAAACTGTTTCTAGTTTCGTTGTTGTTGGGTTTTTGTTTCTGTTTTTTGAGCCTTATTATGTAGTCTTGGCTGACTTGGAACTCACTACATAGACCAGGCTAACCTTGAACTCATAGAGAGCCATCTGCTTCTGCCTCCTGGGATTAAAGGTGTGTACCATCATACCCAGATATTTCTAGTATTGATTATTTTAAACGAAACTACTACCCTATTTTTTGTAAAGAGTAAACTTGAGGCTGGAGAGATGGCTCAGCAGTTAAGAGCACTCACGGCTCTTGCAGAGGACCTGGGTTCAGATCCCGGCACCCACATGGCAGCTCACAACTAACTGCCTGTAACTCCAGTCCCAGGGAACATGATGCCCTCTTCTGAACTCTGAGGGCAATAGGCACATGTGTGGTGTAAACACATATATGCAGGCAAAATACTCATACACGTAAGATAGTATAAAATCGGTCTTTAAACATTTCAAATAATAAACTTAAATTTTAAGATAGTTTTAAATTGATGGGAAAATTGTGAAGGTGAGTACAGAAGGCTGCCACACACTTCATACTGAGCCTCATCTATTAGTTAACATCTTACTGTCAGTGTGGGACATCTGTTATAAGTCATGTACAGACATCTAGTCATTATAGTAAGTGTTCAGATTTCCTGCCTCTCCATCCAATGCCTGCATTACTTTAGTTACCATGTCCCCTTAGGCTCTTCCTGGTTGGTTAGTGTCTCAGACTTTGTTTGGGTGACCTTGACGGTTTTGAGAGACAGGCAGGTATTTTAGAGACTGTCCCTCAGCTGGGATGTGTTTGCTTTTCTCAGGAGTAGACTGTGGTATGATGATCCTTGTAAAAAGCCTTTCAGTGGCCATATGCTTTCATATCTCTTGAGTAAATATCCAGGTGTTGAATTACTGGGTCATGGAGTAGGGATATGTTTAGTTTTAATAGAAACTGCCAGAACTTGTTCAAAAGTGGTTGTGCCACCGGCAAAATATGCGTTCTTCCTGCGGCCCTGCATTCTCGGCCATGTTTGATATCGTTGGAATTTTGGTTGGTTTTGCTTTTTGAGACAGGGTCTCACAATGTAGTCCAAGCTGGTTTCAAACTGGAGTCTCCTGCCTCAGTTTCCTCAGCGTTGGATTACATGCTTGTAGCATCACATCGAGCATATCATCAGGATTGTTTTTTAACTGAGACAACCCACAAGTTACCATTTAAAATTCTTTTGTTAGATTTACTCATGTTAGTGTTTTCCCTGCATGTGCACTACGTGCATGCTTGGTACTAGGATGGATCAGAAGAGGGCTTCAGATCCCCTGGAACAGATGTGAAGACTGAGAATCGAAACTGGCTTCTTCCCCGACAAGAACAACAAGTGCTCTAACTGCTGAGCCATCTCTCCAGCCCCATCATCAGAATTTTAAATGAGAGCCATCTTGAGAGATGCATATTAGTATTTCTGATCTGAATTTATATTTCCCTGAAAAGCTAACAATAGTACCTCTTTTCATGTATTTACCTACACATTTTCCTGTATAAAGTATCTGGTCAAGTCATGTGTGCTCTCGCTGCATTTATTTGTAGTGATATAATTAGGGATTGACAAGGTGGCTCAGTAGGTATGCTGTCAGTCCCTGAAGTTGATCTCTGGAGTCCACATGCTGGAAGGAGAAAATCTGCTTCTGAAATTCTTCTTCTGACCTCCATATGTAGGCTGTGACACACACACACACACACACACACACACACACACACACACACAATTGTAAAATGTAAAAGAATCTTAAAATACGTATCCAGTTTTCGTAATGACTCTGTTTATTGAAATCTTACTACAGTAACTTAACTTTAGTGGTTCGGCATATTCCTTAGGGTTTTCAACATAACTAATCACCATTGGCAAATTGGAAGCATTTTATGTCTTCCTTTCCAACTTTTATATTTATTTTTTAATTTATTTTATTTAATTTTTTAAGATTTATTTTTATTTTATGTGCATTGGTATCTCCTCTGAATGTATGTCTGTGTGGGGACCCCAGAGGATCCCCTGGAACTGGAGTTACAGACAGTTGTGAGCTGCCATGTAGGTGCTGGGAACTGAACTTGGGTCCTCTGGAAGAACAGCCACCACTCTTAACCGCCGAGCCATCTCTCCAGCCCCCTTTCTAACCTTTAGGTCTTCAGTTTCTTCTCTGTTGTATTGCATGGGGTAGAATTGCTAGAACAATTGAACAGAAGCTCTGACAAAGGGTGTCTATGTCCTGTTCCTATCTTTGATGGGAGGAGGGATTCATATTTCACCATAAATTATTTTAACCACTGGTTTTCCAGTGAGCCCAAGAACCTCCCTTCCATTCCTGGTTTGCTGAGAGATAGACTTTCTTCTCTTTTTCTCTGTTTGTTTTGATATTGGGTCTCACTACGGGGCCAAAGCTGGCCTGGCACTCACTATGTAGCCCAGGATAGCCTTAAACTTGTGATACTTCTGTGTCCAGCTCACTACCAAATGCTGGGATACAGGTAGATATTTGTCATATTTTTAAGGCACCTGTTGAAATTTTATGATTTTCCTGTATCTGATCCATCAATTTGGATGAACTACATTGATTTCACAGTGAGATAAATTCCTAAGATTACATTCCTTGCATTCCTGGGACAAAACCCTGCCTGGTTATGACTAACTGCTGTGGTGTGGCTCGAGGACCCGCACTAAATAGTTCCTTAAGGATTTGCGAGTTTATGCTTGTGGATGGCTCAGGCCTATAGCTTTTTTCTTTAGTTTCTTCATTAGATTGTATTGCTATTTTGTAGCATTCCCTCTTATTTTTTTAAAAGAGTCGTTACCCTGTATTTCCTCTTTAATGTTTATAGTAACATCTAAAGTAACACTCTAGATCTGAACTTACCAGCCTCATCTTTTAAACAGATATGGGCCAATTCAGATTTTTTTTTTTTTTTTTCAGAGCTGAGGACCGAACCCAGGGCCTTGCGCTTGCTAGGCAAGCGCTCTACCACTGAGCTAAATCCCCAACCCCTCAGATTTTTATCCCATTTGTTTCGAACAGTTTTACTTTTCAAAGGTTTTGCCTAATCTTTCTAATTGTCAAACTTATCAGGATAAGATTCCTGCGGTCTCCGGTCATCTCTGTCTTTTCTCCCTCTCTGTTTTGGTGATCTACAGTCTCTTTCCCTTGTTGGGGAGACAGACCTCCAATAGTCAACTTTTGACTTGGTTAATTTTCTCTTCTGACTTCTGTGCTCGTCATTACTTCTCACTTCTACTGACTCTGGGTTTAATTTCTTCCTTTTTTAACCCGTTAAGGCGAAACCGAAGCCAGTGTTTTTAGTGTCCACTTTCTAGTTGTGAACACTTACACTGTACATTCTCCCTGAGGACAACACTTGTTACATCTTACGAATTTGATATTTTATTCTTACCATAGTCTAGTTACAGTCTTCTTGGGACGTCTTCCGTCTACAGGTTATTTTATTTATGCTCATTTAATTTGTAGGTATTTAGTAGAATTAGCGAGTTCTCTGTTCTCTCACATTTATTGATTTCTGGGCAAGAGATATATCTCAGTGGTAGACCATCATGTGCATGGTCCAGGGCTCAATTCCTTCTTTGTAAAGGTGAAATGCAAAACAAAAAGTAAAAAGATTTCTATTGATTTCTAATTCTACTCCACTACAGTTTTAAAAAAAGTCTACGTTTTTCAGTTTATTTATTTATTTCAGGATGGGTTTTGCTTTTGGTTTTGAGACAGGGTCTCACTGTATAACACTGGCTGGCCTGGAGCTATATGGTAAGCGCCAGGCTGGCCTTGAACTCACAGAAATCTGCTTGCCTCTGCCTCCCAAGTGCTGGGATTAACCACCTCCAATTTCAGTGCTTTTAAAGTCATTAGGACACTTTTGTTTTCTGGGGGAGACTGTGCTCTATATAGTTGGAAAACATATGTTCTGCAGTGGCTGGTGTACTGGCTGGTGAATGTCAGTGAGATCAATGTAACTGGGTGTCATTGGCCTCTTCTGTGCATTGACTTCTGTCTGGCTAGCTATCCAGTTGCTGAAAGAAGACTCTTAAATGCCCCAAGTCCTATCATTCACCCGTCTGTCCTGCCTGTCCTTGAGGCTATACTACACACCTTCCCTTTTCCAGTCTGCTCCTTTACGGTTACACCAGCTCACAAGGGCTTGCAGTCATCTGAACCTTTTTCCACTCTGCAACCTTTACCCTCTAGTTATCCTGCGTCACGTCTAAATATATCACAAAGTTCACGAGACAATTATTAATTTTTACTACAGATAGTCACATTTTATTTTACAGAAGTTAAGAGGAAATTTTACTTTGGTTTTACTCAGATAGTTAGCATTTCTGATGCTTTTCCTTTTTTTCATGGATGTCTGGTTCTTGTCTAATGTCATTTACCTAAAGCTTAAAGAACTTTAGTTAACGTTTATAATAGTGCAACTATAGAGGGACAATTTCTCTGAACTTTCATTTATTTGGATATGTCTTTACTTTTCTTTCAAGCTTATAAGATTTTTTTTTATTAGAAAGTTGGAAAGATGGCTCAGTGGCTAAGAGCACCAGCTGCTCTTCCAGAGGACCTGAGTTCAATTCCCAGCTCCCACATGGCAGCTCACAACCATCTGTAATTCCATTTCTAGGACATTCAACAACCTCTCCTGGTCTCCCTAGGTACTGGGCATACACACTGTGCATACATGTAGACATACATGTAGACAAACATCCATACACATTAAAAAACAATTAAAACATTTTAAAATGAAATCTTATTAGACATAAAATTCTGATTCTGGGCATGCCGCCTTTAATCCCAGCACTTGGGAGGCAGCGACATGAAAATCTCTGAATCCAAGGCCAGCATGGCCTCTATAATGAGTTCCAGGCCAGCCAAGCCAATGTTGTGAGACCCTGTCTCAAATATATATTTCTGGACTGAGCCAGGCATAGCGGCTCAGACCTATTATCTCAGGACTTGGGAGGACAATGCAGGAGGATTGCCATGAGTTTGAATCTTGGGCTCTATAGTGAGTTCCAGGGCAGCCTAGACCTAAAACAAAAGCAAAAGAATCTTAGGTTGACAGTTTTTGTTTTCTTCTGTCCCCTTAAATGCTGCACTAAATTCTAGATTCTCCGGTTTCTGATGAGAAGTCAGCGGTGTGTTCTTGCTCCATTTATCATGTGTTCCCTTTTTCAGAGTTTTCTTGGCTGTTTCCTCTTTGGTTTTCAGCAGTTGGCCATGACAGCACTAGATGTGATTTCATTTGCATTTTCCTACTTGAACTCTTCTATGAAGTTAGAGCTTCAACAAACATGAAACATTCTCACCTGGCAGTTAGTTCTCCGTCTGCCTTTTCTGCTCCTTCTGTTCTTCTTCTGTGACTTCAGTTACATGGGTGTTAGACATTTTCCTGTTTCCCACACCTCCCCGAGACTGGCCTTTCTCATCCTAGTGTTTTTACCTCTAACATTCACAGTGGTGTGTGTGTGTTTGTGTGTGTGTGTGTGTGTGTGTGTGTGTGTGTGTGTGTGTGTGCAATATATATTTATATTGCAGGTTGTGACTGTATAGCCCAGGTTGGCCTGAAACTTGCTGTGTAGTTTAGGCTAGCCTTGAATTCACCATCCTCCTGCCTCTACCTTCTCAGTGCTGGGATTTCAGACACGCACCCCCTTATCCTATTTACCCACACGTCTCTCATCTTAATTTGCTGTTGAACCCATCCAAAGACTTCTTTGAGTTTTAGATATTGAAATTTTAAATTCTAGAATTTTCATGTCTGTTATAGTTTCTTTGCTGACACTTCCCACTTGTTAACTCACTGTGTGTGTATTTTCCTTTACATCTTTGAGCATATTTTCAGCTGTGCTAGATCCTTGCTCTAGTCTCAATATCTACATCATTTGGAGCCAATCATCACTGGTTTTAATTTCTCTGAAGGAAGTATCACATTTTCTTGCTCCTTTGTATGACCCCAACCCTTTTGGATTGTATTTTGGCATTATATAGGAATTGAGGGGAGCGTTAATTGTGGTTGTTTTTCACTTTATAAAACATGTAGTTAACTTATTTGGGATAAAGTTCACATTCTGCCTGACCTGTGATGAGCAGCAACTAGAGTGACCAAAGGTACCATAGACATTTTATAATTCCAAGGATATCTGAATGATTTGGTCACCCTGAAGAAACATAAATTTCATATTTAAATTTCAGATTGGGTTGAATGTAAACACACACACACACACACACACACAAACACACACACACACACACATTTACTTCAAGAATCAACCAGAGAATTCACACTTCCCTTCTGGCTTCTTCTTCCATCCCAGGATTCCCACCATTATTTCTATTGCTTATGGTTTGTTTGTTTGTTTGTTTGTTTGTTTGTTTTGTTTTGTTTTAACTAAGTAAGACTGCAGATTTTGTATTCAAACTTTAGTGATTCTGAGGTTTAAAATGGAGCCTGTTTTTAAGGCAAAACAACAAGAAATAAACAAAGAAACAAAACCATAAAACAGGCTGTTTCTAATGACTTTCAGGTGGTAGGTTTTGGTTTTGGTTTGGTTTGGTTTGGTTTTGGTTTTTTGAGACAGGGTTTCTCTGTGTAGCCCTGGTTGTCCTGGATCTCGCTCTGTAGACCAAGGTGGCTTCAAACTCACAGAGATCCACCTGCCTCTGCCTCCTGAGTGCCGGGACTAAAGGTGTGTGCCACCACTACCTGGCAAGGTGGTAGGTTTTTCAAAGTACATTTTGTCCAGAATCTGTAACTTGTTTTCTCTGGGTGTAGTGGTCCCTAGCTCCTCTCTAGCTGGAAAACATGGACCTGCCCTTACTTTCATGGTAATAATTTCCACAAAACTGTTCAGGGCACTACTGACTTCATATTTCATAGCAATCAGGTTATGATCCAGTTCTTGGTTTGAAAAATACAGTCACTTTATCTACATCCTATCATAATTGAGAAAGTTCAATCTATCAGCCATTAGACGCTGGCAACAAAACTTAAGGCATCAGAAACACATGAATTTGAAAGCTTAAAAATTGGCAGCTTGGCATGAGGTATCAAAATCCAAGCACTTGGGAGGTAGAGGGGGGCGGAATCAAGAGTTCAAGGTCATTCTCAGACAGCTGTGAAACTTTCACCTGCACACTGAAAACTCTCACAAGGGGGAAAACACAGAGCTAGTTCAAAGGTTTCATGAGCAACTATCAAATAGAATGAACATCTTTTAGTTAAATACAGCAAGATAGCCTTTGATTTGGTGACCGATCTGGAAAAACAAACAAACAAACAAAAAGCCCTGTTTCCCTTGAACCTTTAAAACCCTTTAAATAGGCCTGAATATTTAACAGAGAGCATCCATGACTGGGATAAACTGCTTGCCTCACACATGCAGGGACCTGAGGGCTGTCCTCAAAAGGGATGCATTAATACTGAGTATGTAAACCAGTTGTGTTGGAACTGAAGGCATAGATAGGCATGGACCCCTGGCTCCTGCTGTCTCTAAAGAGATACAAAAGACGCATAACTGTATGTACATGAGTACCCATAAAAAAGTACAGCCCTCTTGGCCAATATCATCTGGGAACAGAAGCACAAATGGATCCCAGCCCCCAGACAGAAACTTCTAAATATCGTTCTCCTCTTGAAGGAACCAGGCTCCTTGGAAAAATGACTGAGACCGTGGAAAAAACAAGGTGAGTCAGGAACTGTTTTTGATGCCAGAAAGCAATGAAGAGACTATTTTCAGACACAGAAGTCATCATTAAAGAGTGTCTGCTAGTTAAGTGGGGATTAGTAAGCATTGAGGTAAACAGTATTTGATTATAACTTGTTGAAAGTCTGACGAAGGGGTTAGAGAGATGGTTCCAGGGTTGAGGGCACTTGCTCTTGCAAAGGACCCGATTCCAGTTCCAAGCACCCACATGGTGGCTCACAACCCATCTGGAACTCCAGTTCACTTAGGTCCAATGTCTCCTGATCTCCTTGAGGACCAGGCACATAGGCTGTACACATATATATATGCAGGCAAAACATGTATAAATAATATAAACACGTCTTTTAAAAAGTTAAAGTAAATCTTACGATAAGGACTACTTACATAGTTTCAAAGTATTTAGGAGTTAGTTTAATTCATGTGTATGTGTCTGTGTCCGTGGACTCCCTGTGTGCGGGGGTACCAGAGGGGGCCAGAAAAGGGTGTCTGACCCCTCAGAGCTGGAGTTACAGGCGTTGTGAGCTACCTGACGTGTGCTGGGAACTGAACCCAGGTCCTCTGGAAGAGCAGCAAGTACTCTTAACAGCTGAGCCCTCTCCAGCCCCCAAAGTTCTTCTTTTCAGTACTTGTGAATTCTGAAGATGAAAGGATCGATAAGCAGCAGCGAAGCCTGGCTGACAGGAGTAGAGCTGAACCACACTGTCATCGTCGTTGTCTACGTGTGCACCCTCGTAACGAACGGAACACAGCCTGACCTTTGGGATACCCCTGGCAAATCACAGACCGTGAATCATGCCGTAAGCGAATCAACCTGACTTGAGGGAGAATTTACAAAGTAGCTGGCTCCTGATCCTCGAAGTGTCAAAGTCCTGACCGCTTGAGGGACTCTTCTGGAGGGAAGAGGCATGACAGGGACACTGTGTGCTCTGGAGTAAATCCTCTTGTGGGAAAGAGTGGTACAGACATAGTCAGAAGACTGATGGGACAGAGGATAAATTGGTAGTAATTTATCAATGTTCACATTTCCTGGTTTCGATGGCTGTATTGTGGTTATGCCGGAGATAGGGCATAAACTTAAAGTGTTCAGAGTGATAGGGATCGAGTCAGCAACTTATGCTCAAATTTTCCGGAAAAAAAAAAAAAGGTTTTTGGTTTTTTTTTTTTTTTTTTTTTTGCACTATACTGCAACTTTTCTGTGAGTTTGATGGTGTTTTTCTCTTTAATTATAAAAAAAAAAATAGCTAGCTGTGAAACTTTCAACTGTGCTCTGGGAGGATTCTCAAAGGGAACAAAGGAGGAAAACCCAGTTCAAAGGCTTAGCGAGCAACTGAGCAACCATCTTGTGGCAACATCTTTGAGTTCCATACAACCAGGTCGCTTTGGGTTTGGTGATCTAAAGGCAAAGAATCCTGGTCCTCAAACCTTTTAAACTCTCTGGCGATGACATTTAAATTGGTTTCAACCCGTTTTCAGACACCCTTACGAGCACTGTAAACAGCCCCGCAGGTAACTGAGTACAGCGGCAAAGAGAAAGGGGAGATCTTCAACTGCTGTAGCATCAGTAACCTCAAAGAGACATTGGAACACCTAAACCAGGCCACACAGACGTTTTTCCCGGGTAGTAAGATGGCTCAGAAGATAAAGGTACTTGTTCCCAAGCCTGATGACCTAAGTTTGATCCCTGGAACCCATGTGGTAGGAGAGAACAGTAACTCCTGCAAGCTGTCTTCTGACTTATGCAAATACATACACACAAAAATAATAAACAAATAAATACAAAAACAATACTTGACATGTAAAGACAAAATATAATGAAGTACATTCCCTCCATACATTTAAGGGTTTCAAAAGACCACATAGTACATTAAATTACAGTAGGTAATAAAGGAATTTCCAACTGAAGGTCAGAAACTTTTTAGGTATTTCTAAATTCAGCAAAAACTTCATAGTTTTTAACTAGTCATTTTATAATTTCTCTACATTTTAGTGAAAATAAAGCCCCATGAAAAGTTTCCATTTGATGGGATCTACTGAGGTGTTTGAAATGTGTAGGTAGGCAATACTGTTTTAAAATGTTTGGACAGAATGTTCTGGAAAGCTAACCAGAAAGGGTCTCTACATTCAGAGAAGTAGATTTTATTGTGGAGAGACAGAAAGGAGGGTATGGGTGATGTGTGTGTGTGTGTGTGTGTGTGTGTGTGTGTGTGTGTGTGTGCATGTAAGCACAAGCACTTGAGCCCAGATGCAAGCAAGCATAGGTGCCCAAAGAATCCAGAATGGGGTGTCGAACTCCCTTGAGTTGGAGTCATAGGAGGCTTGAGCCATTCTGTGTGGGTGTTGGGAACCAAACTCTGGTCCTCTGACAGAGTGGTACGAACTCTTAGCCACTGAGCCACCTCTCCAGTCCTGATCATTATTTTCTCTTAACATTTTGCCTCTTAAATAGCAAAGCTTGTAAAAGTCAGTACAAGTCTTGACGGAGGCAGTTGATAGATACACTAGGTAGGATGTTTCTAGGTAGGGGCACTAAAGGATGTTTCTTTTGTTGTTTTCCACAGCAGTTTATGCTTGTTAGTGATTCATGGCTACGTTAGCAATTTCAAGGGTTTCTTCTATGAGTATTGAGGACAGACCATCATCACACTCCGAGAGATGATAATTTCGTAACATTTTTCCCATTTTATTTCAATTTTGCAGTCCTGGGGATTGAACCTAGTATCTCACACATGCTAGGCAAATACTCCACTGCTGAGCTACACCGATCAAAAGACGACAATTTTAATTTTAATTTATCATCCCTTTTGATTATCTTTTCACTGCCAAAGATGACATGCAAAATTTTTCATGTTTTAGCCGGGCGTTGGTGGCGCACGCCTTTAATCCCAGCACTCTGGAGGCAGAGCCAGGCGGATCTCTGTGAGTTCGAGGCCAGCCTGGGCTACCAAGTGAGTTCCAGGAAAGGCGCAAAGCTACACAGAGAAACCCTGTCTCGAAAAACCAAAA
>CABHPQ010000927.1:0-15346 GCA_902168405.1 Peromyscus aztecus | reverse complement strand
TTTTTCATGTTTTAAGAATTTTTAAACCAGGCGGTGGTGGCACACTCCTTTAATCCCAACACTTGGGAGGCAGAGCCAGGGGATCTCTGTGAGTTCGAGGCCAGCCTGGTCTACAGAGCGAGATTAAGAACAGGCTCTAAATTTAATTAGAGACACTCTGTCTTGAAAAAAAAAAAAAGAATTTTTAAGATGCCACATTTTCTGTATTTTATATGCTACAAAATGAAGGCGAAAAATTACAAATAAAATTTAAACCTAGAAATGACAGGAGTCTGCTGGGATGTCAAGACTCACATCTGAGCATGCAACTCTTTGCCCTAAATTACTATAGCCAAAACCAAAAACGCAAAACAAACCAAAAACAAGACTTGTGAGCATAGTTTACTCAGCTGGTTATAAACGCACCTTTATGTCTGATAGTATTAAATAATTATCACTCAATTAAGAACACTTGGGAGGGCTGGAGAGATGGCTCAGTGGTTAAGAGCACCGGTTGCTCTTCCAGAGGACCTGGGTTCAGTTCCCACATTCACATGGCAGCTCACAACTGTCTGTAACTCCAGTTCCAGGGGATCTGACACGCTCATACAGACATGCATCCGGGCAAAACACCAGTGCACATGAAATAAAAATAAATAAAAATTAAAAAAAAAAAAGACCACTTGCCAACAGAATTCTCCTTTTCAGAGAGTGGGTTTCCACCCACTGGTTTACTTGGCAGAAGACGTGGTTGCTACAGGAGAGCAAAACGGCAAACCAAGTAGAGCCCGTACTGAGCCCTGAAGCTGCCAGCTGCGCTCCAAGGTGCCAGGAGACCGTCTCCGTGCGGGGTTTCTTTCATCCTCACAAACGTAAACCAACACTCTCCATCGCCAAGCCGCTTTTCAAAATATTACTTTCTCTTCTCTAAAATGTCCACTTGTGCTTTTTAGATGAATCTTCGGAAGTTAAATTCATACTTAGGACTGTAATTGTGACAGAGGAGTGGCAGCTACCATTTCTGGAAAGCCCTCTGCCAGCTCTCCTTATCACCACCCACCGGCATTCCTGGAATGTCACCGTAAGATGACAAGTGACCCCCAGAGCCAAAAACATGAGGAGGTCAGAACAGGACGTCTGTCTTCAGTAGCTCATCAGTCCTCCCCCGCCACCTCCCCGTCACCTGATGCTTGCATGTCCTTGAGCATTCTTCTGTGCTACAGTCTCTGCTTAGACCTTTCCAACAATACTGAGGTTTTCATAGTTGTCTGTTTTAGTGTTCTTCCTTAAACACATCTAAGCAGATTTCCTGAAATGCCCACTTAAGGTCCTGGTTCAGTTTTGGGGGACATGCAGGCTAAATCATTACTCAGATGCCACCCCTCAGTCCCCGACCACAGTAAGTGGGGTTTTTGTTTTGTTTTGTTTTGTTTTTGTTTGTTTGTTTTTCAAGACAGGGTTTTGCTGTGTAACTTTGGTGCCTGTCCTGGAACTTGCTCTGTAGACCAGGCTGGCCTCGAACTCACAGAGATCCACCCGCCTCTGCCTCCTGAGTGCTGGGATTAAAGGTGTGTGCCACCACTGCCTGGCTCAGTGAGTGTTTTCTTATGAAACCTTTTTGTTGTTGTTTGTTTGTTTTTTGTTTGTTTTTGTTTTGTTTTCAAGACAGGGTTTTCTTGTGAAACTCTGGCTGTCCTGGAACTCACTATGTTGTCCAGGCCGGCCTCAAACTCAGAGATTCACCTGCCTCTGCCCCAAGTGCTGGGATTAAAGGCATGCGCCGCCGCCGCCACCACCACCACCTAGCAATATGAAACCATTTTTTCGTATTGTTTTGGGGGCCTTAATTTGTGCTTTTCAATGCTCCCTACGCGGATTACAATCTCTGAAGGCGACAGTGAGCAGAGATTTTCAGGTCCTATTAATTTCAAACACCCCAGTTGACTAACTGCATAATTGCAGATAAACACAGAAGGAAAAAGAAAAAGAGCATGCCTTAAAACTAGAGTAATTCTTCTGCTCATGAAATTCTTCTTCCCTGATTCCCAGGACTAAGGCAAAAGGATAAGAAATACCAAGTCTTCTTGTTTAAGAAAACCAGATCAAATCCAGCCTCTCTAGCTGTTCTTCCCACCCTGCCCTTTTATATAAAGTGTTCAATTTTCCCCTAGATTAAGTGTCTAATGAGGAAACTACACACTATGGGCCACAGAAGAATTGCTAACAATTACCACTAGAACAACAAACCTAATGTCTAGTCCAGCTTTCCTTGAGAAGTTAGTTACCCTAAAGTTGTAATGCGTGTGCTTGTGTGTATTTCTATGTTACTATAGCTCTTACTAATTTTCTTGGGAGTCACATGTCACCAAAGAGTGCATATGAAAAAGATGGAAAAACAAGCATTTCGTGTCAACGCTACATAAAGGAAAATGTTCATGCTTAAATGACGGTGCCCATTGTATTCAAACTGAGACTGTTGTTTATAACCGAAAAAGGCCAGGTTTCGTTGTAACAGCATAATTAAAAGTGTAAGAGCCGGGCACAGTGGCACATACCTGTAATACTAGCATTTGGGAGGTAGAGTCAGAATAACTACATTGCCAGTTCAAGGTCAGCCTGGGAGATAGAGTAAGAGCTAGTCTCAAAAAAAAAAAAAAACAAAAAAAAAAAAAAACAAAAAAAAAAAAACCTTAACAAAAACTTCCACTGTCTTTGAGACAATGCTCCATTTAACACTTTACATTAAATATTTGTACAGGAATGGTGAACATACCTTTAGCCTATTGGGCTCCACCAGGATTCTTTCTAAGGTTCCTGCATGCTCAAACTTTTCCTGTACAAATACATGAAATATAGGCTGGACTGTTTCAAACTTATAGAGATCACTTGTCTTTGCCTTCTGAGTGCTGGAATTACAGGCATCCATCTCCATATCCAGCCTATATAGAGAGTTCCAGGCCATCCAGGGCTACATAGGAAGACTCTATCTAATAAAAAAAGTTGTGAGATATGAATTATGTTACAAGTTATGATATGATAAAAAAAAACACTGGCTTTTTAAACAACTTAATTTTGTTTTGTTATATATTGTCATTATGTAACAACTAAATGAAATAGGAATTCTACTTAGCAGATAAGTGACTAAGTTACAGAAGAGAAGGAATTATTTGTTATCTACCTCTAACACATTTCCAAATATTAAAAAATTCTTATAGACTAGGAATAGAGATATAGCTCAGTTGGTAGAGTGCTTGCCTAGCCCTCACAAGGCTGGGTGTTGTGGCACAGCCTATAACCCAAGCATTTGGAGGCGCAGGAAGAGGGATCAAAAGATCAAGGTTGTCCTCAGCTACATAAGCAATTTGAGGTCAGCCTAAGATATGTAAGACCTTATCTAAAAGATTTAAAAAAGTTCATAATCTTGTTGAATTACAAATCCAGAGGGCCAGTGAGATGGCTCAGTGGGTAAAGACTGAGGACCAGAGTTGGATGCCTGGTTCACACACGGTGGAAGGTGAGGACGGACTCCTGAAAGCTATCCTCTGACCTCCACACATGTGCTGTGGCATGCATTCCCTCTCCCCATACAGAATAAATGAAAGGAATAAACAAATGAATGTGGTTTAACATAGATTAAAAGCCAGAAATAAATCCATTTCAGGAAAGACGATATCTGAGTGACCAATAAACATAAGAAAAAAAACCCAAACCCTTACTCATAAGGCAAATACAAATGAAAACCATGAGGAACTGTTCATATGCACAGCAGAACGTCTACAATTTAAAAAGTTGACTGACTGTACCAAGTGTCAATGAGAAGCAGGACAACTGGGGCTCTGAGGTATTGGTAGTGTGAGGGTGAATTGCTCCAACATCTTTGGAAACATTTAGAGGCATGTGTCAAAACTAAACACCCACCTTATTACCCAGAAATTCTAGGTCTACATATATAGCTAAGAGGCATGAGTGTATATATCTAAAAGAAGATATATATATATATATATATATATATATAAATGAATAAATGAATGTCCATGATCAAATACTAGAAACAATCAAATATCTATCAACAGAAGATGAATTAACAAATTGTTGTCTGTGGTGGTTTGAATGAAAATGATGACCCACATAAGCTCACAGGGAGTGGAATTATTGGAGATGTGGTCTTAGAGTAAGTGTAGCCCTTTTGGAGTAGGTTATGGCCTTGTTGGAGGAAGTGTGTCACGGAGTGAAGGAGGGAGATTTGAGGTTTCAGAAGCTCAAGTCAGGCCCAGTGTCGCTCTCTTCCTGCTGCCTGCTGATCCAGATGTGGAACTCTCAGCTCCTCTCCAGCACCATGTCTGCCTGTGTGCTGCCATGCTTCCCGTCGTGCTGATAATGGACTAAACCTCTGAACTGTAAGCCAGCCCCAGTTAAATGCTTTCCTTTATAAGAGTTGCCCTGGTCATGGTGTCTCTTCACCCTAACTAAGACATTGTATGTTTATAGTTTATATTATTCAATAATAAAAGATGCTGAAATACTATATATATATAACATATATGGATGTCAAAAATATATGAAGAAGCAAAGATCAAAGACACCATGTCTTTCATGATTCTGTTCAAATGAGATTCAAAAACAAGCAACCCTAATCTATATAGCAGAGACCTGAATGGTGTTTAACTGAGCATAAAGGGAGAGATTAGCTATAAATGGGCACGAGGAAACATTTTTGGTTGGAATAAATGGTCCATACTTTGACCTAGAAGGTTGTGTGTGTGTGTGTGTATGTGTGTGTGTGTGTGTGTGTGTGTGTGTGTGTGTGTACTTTATTGTATGTTCATTTAAAAATTTGTTGAGGGGCCAGCAAGATGGCTATGCAGGTAAAGATGTCTTACTGCCAAGCCTGGTGACCTGAGTTTCATCCCTGGGACTCGCTTGGTGGAAGGAAAGAACCAACTCAAACAAGTTGTCCTCAGACAGCCACACTGATGTGCACACACTGATGTGCACACACACATAAAATAAGTAAAATGTCGTTTTTTTAAAATGTTAAATCTGTTGAACCAAAACAGCCCCAACTATCTCAAATCTTGGACCTCAGGAATGCGATTACAGGAGAAACTTCCCACTTTGAACAGAACACAGAATTTCAGGGCTGGAGAGATGGCGGCCGCTAGCCAGTACTCGATGCTCTTGCAGAGGACCTAGAATCAGCCTCCAGCACCCAGGTGGCAGCTCACAACCATCTGTAACTCTAGTTCCAGTGATCCAGCACCCTCTCTGGCCTCTGCGGGCACCAGGCACACATGCAGTGTGATGGGGTGATCCAGTTGTAAAAACAGAATTCCTAAGAGGTTGCAGCTAGCCTTGCTCAACCATTACCTGTCAGCTACAAAGAGAAATATTTGCTGAGACAGCCTGTCTTCTGAGACAGTCTGTGTTTGCTTGAGCAAACAGTTCCAGAAAGGAGGGATTGCTAAGCCACAGGTAGCCCCTACAGCCACATCAGTCAGCTTCCTTATTCCCACAGTCAGCTACCTCTATGGAAGGTCCCAGGCAGCTTTCTCCCTTTGCAGACCCTCCATTCCTGTGGGAGAGAGGCAGCCCCTTTGTTGTGTGTGTGTGTTAATGAACAGGCTCATCCACAGAGGGTCAGACTCTGGTCTCTCTCCTGCCTTTTGTCTCTTTACTCCAGGCTCTGAAATCTAACATAGTGCACTTCCACATATATAGGCAAAACACTCGTGTACATAAAATAAAAACAAATAATTAAAATTTAAAAAAATACAGACGTTCCAGGACAGCTAGTGCTGTATAGAGAAACTCTGTCTCCAAAAACAAAACAAACAGGAGTAAACACCCACGTTCAAAGGTCTCCTAGGGTTCTACTATAGAATCTTTATACTGTACACACCAATCATCTACCAAATGCTCTAAGGAGCTTTAAAATTCTCATAATGAGGAATCGGTTCACCTATTGTAATGATCTGGATAGAGCCTGCAAGTCTCCCAAGGGTCTGTGTGTAAAAGGCTGGTCCTCAGGGTGGTATTTAACAGTTGCAGTTTGGCAGAAGGTCCTTGGGTCACTAAGAGCACTGCCCCGAAAGGGGATAAAAGCAGCTCTCCTGGGATCCCTTGGTACTTCTCTTCCTTCCTTTTGGTAAGGTGTTTTGCCTGCACGTATGTGTGTGCACCATGCACATGCAATGCCCTCAGAGGTCAGAAGAGGACGTTGGATCCTCCGGAACTGGAGTTACAGAAGGTTGTGAGCTGTCATGCTGGGAATTGAACCTGGGTCTTCTGCAAGAGCAGCAAGTGCTCTTAACTGCTGAGCCATCTCCAAAGCCACACCCTCTGGCAATTTTTTTGTTTGCCGTGTTTTGTTTTTGTGTGTTTGTTTGTTTGGTTGGTTTTTTTGAGACAGGTTTTCTCTGTGTAACAGTCCTGGTTGTCCTGGAACTCGCTCTGTAGACCAGGCTGGCCTTGAACTCACAGAGATCCACCTACCTCTGCCTCCCGAGTACTGCCACCACCACCCAGCTCCCTTGGCAACTCTTAAGAGCGTTTTGTTTTTCCCCACAACACTGTCTACAGTGAATTAAGAGAGGGCTGTTAGAGAAGCAGGACTTGTCGCTCTCCCATCTCTGCTTCCGGGGTTGAGATATGCCCTCTGTTTCTACATATAGCCCACCACAATGTAACACCATCCACCTCCTTCAACTGTGCCTAAGTCAATGGTGCTGCCGAATCTTGAACTTCAACGTACAAAACTGAGTTAACTAAGCCTCCCCTTTACATCTGTGCCCTGCCTCACGTACTCATCACAGTAGACAGTCACATCTGCCGCGTTTGCAGCCAGCAAAGTCCCACTGGATTCCTTCCTTCAGTCTGCTTTCTCTTTACAGTTTTACCTCCACTGCGACCACATGAGCTCTTTGGGGGGGCTTTATCTTGAGCTCCACTCTCTAAGGTGATTCTGTTCATTCTCCAGGCTTTAAATGTTATTGATGTGCTGAAGATGACCAAATCCCTAGCCTAGCTAGGCTTCTTCCCCACCTGCCCTCTGTCATTGTTTTCCATACGACTCACTCATTTTATTTCCTACATAGTATTTAGCATAATTCTAATTAATTCCATTCTCTCTCTCTCTGACAGATTCACTGTGTAGCCCTGACTGACCTGGAACTTGCTCGGTAGACCAGGTTGGCCTCAAACTCATAGAGATCCACCTGCCTGTCTGGCTATTAGTCCCTCTTCTTCTTCTTCTTCTTCTTCTTCTTCTTCTTCTTCTTCTTCTTCTTCTTTTTTGGTTTTTCGAGATAGGGTTTCCTCTGTGTAGTTTTGGTGTCTGTCCTGGATCTCGCTCTGTAGACCAGGCTGGCCTCGAACTCACAGAAATCCGCCTGGCTCTGCCCCCCCCACCCAGTGCTGGGATTAAAGGCGTGTGCCACTACCACCCAGCTAATCCCTCTTCTTAAAATCTTTTTTCCTTTCCCGACTAGAACTAGAGTCCTGCCTTCCCTCTTCACTGTATAACCAGTGTTCTGCATATATGACAGGTAAGAGACAGTCAATACAGAAGTTTTTAGAATCTAGCTGAGCAGCCAGCAGTGGTGGTGCACACCTTTACTCCCAGGATTTGGGAGGCAGAGACAGGTGGACCCCTGGTCTATAGAGGGAGTTTCAGGACAGCCAGGGCAACACAGAGAAATCCTGTCTGGAAAAACCAAAACTAAAATAAAATCAGCATTTAAACAAACGATATGCTAAACTGTGTACAACAATAAGTCCTCCATTGCTGTAACGCGTGCTAGGGAAGTAGTGATAGGTTTTGCTGATACCAGTCCAGCCTAGAGCAATGCTGTCAGACTTTAATGCACACAAGGCTTTCCCAGGGATCTGGGTGAAGGTCCTGATTCAGTATGTCTAGCCCAAGTTACTGCACTTGCAACAATTCCCAATGATACAATTGATGAGGATGCTCTTGGTCTACATGATGGTTTGAAGAAGAACGGTCTCCATAGGTTCACATGTTTGGATACTTGGTCCCCAGTTGGTAGAACTGTTTGGGAAGGATTAGGAGGTGTGGCCTTGTTGAAAAGGTGTGTCACTGAGGTGGGCTTTGAGATTTCAAAAGACTCCCACCACTCTCAGCCCTCTTTCTTTCTGCCTTGTGGTTGTGGACCAAGATGTCACATCTGTCCCTTTGCTCGGCTGTCATGGACTCTCACCCTCTGAAACTATAAAATGCTTTCTTTCATAAGTTGCCTTGGTCACAATAGAACAGTAACTAAAGGCAGCCTACAACCAAGATTATCGGCAAGGCCCTGAGATCCTTGCAAAGGATGTGTGAACTAACGCACACTGCTTAGCTGGGCTCTGAGCCTGTGACTTTTGGGGTTTTTGTTGTTTGTCTTTTCGAGACAGGGTCTCTCTGTGTAGTCCTGGCTGTCCTGGAACTCACTCTGTAGACCAGGCTGGCCTCAAACTCAGAGATCTGCCTGCCTCTTCCTCCCGAGTGCTAGGATTGAAGGCGTGTGCGACCACTGCCCAGCTTCTGTGTCTATTATTAAGCCGATTTCATACACATTATCTTATTTACACTGTGGCTGGATGGTCTCTCATGATGTAATAAACTCCTATTTATCTGAAAGATTTTTTTTTTTTGGATCAATCACTCCTACCAAGACCTAGTGCGCTCCTTCAGAAGAAATATTTTTATAATTTCTTTTTTATTGTTGTGGTTAAATATTGCCTTCTGACAGATAAATTTTCTTTTAAAAATAAGTCCCAACTGTAATGTAAAAGAAATTAATAACAAGATACATAATCTGTATTCAAAGTATAAATGCACTAGCATTTATTCTAGAAACCAGAGTGACAAGGCAACCAACGCATCTGAAGAACTATGGAAAAGGGACATCTCCATACAGAAGGCTACAGGCGCACTGATAATGGTAAAACTATGTGTTGTGAGCGGAACAAAAAAAGCATCCTCGCCCAATGAGCATGGTAGCTACAATCCTAGACAAACCAGTGTACTCAAACTGTGCAGAAACACTTTGTAATTAAACATAAAATGCAGCAAGAGTCTACAAGAAATTAGACTTTGAACTAAGGAAGAGAATCCTGGAATGAGCAGCGGCTCCTTCACAGAGAGCATCCAGGAGGAACCATAACGGATGGACCATAACGGATGGACCAGGAGCCCCACTGAGAGCATGATAAGGACACAGAGCATGACTGGGGTGCTAGCAACAGTTTTGGGGAGATAGGGAAAGCTGGTCTCGGTGTGAGGGAGTGGGGGATGAGTTTGTTTTTGGACTTGCTGAATTGGAAGAAAAGCCTTAGAAAAATAGGCGGTTGGGAAAGAAAACGTGTGTTCTGGTAACACTAGTTGTCCAGAATGGCAATATTAGAAGACAGAATACATCACTGGAAGAACACACAGAAGCTACATTGTGAGGTATTTGGGGTAGGAGATTAACTTTCTATTGTGGGTAGATCATTGCGGCAGCAATCCTTAAAATAAGTTAACAGTGGTAAGTCTGGATACAAGGTTACCAGTCGGGAGCGGAAAGCATGTGACATTCTCAATCAGTTCTTTTCAAAATGGAGCTGGGGGTGGGGGGAACAGGTGTCGACGACGACGTTTGGCCGGGTGGAAGTAGGCCTAACGGTGTTTTCTAACTCCTTCCCTCTCTCATCTGGACAACACACTCACATCTGGGCCTCTGTACTTCTGTACTAAAAAGCTTCTATACTAAAAAGTGTTTCATTGTCAGGTGGTGGTGCACACGCCTTTAATCCCAGCATTCAGGAGGCAGAGGCAGGCAGATCTCTGTGATCCTGGTCTACAGAGCCAGTTCCAGAACAGCCACGGACACACAGAGAAACCCTGTCTCAAAAAACAAAACGAAAACAAAACAAAACAAAAAAGCATTCCACTGCTAAATACAAGCTATGTCTCATTTTTGCGTCCAATGGTCGTTCTTGCTGAACTGAGGGTGTTTAGAGAAGAGGTATGCAATCCATAGGTACTCAAGCACATGCCTGGAATCCCAGCATTTGGGAGTTGGGGCAGAAGGATCACGGTCAAGCCAGCATGAACTACACAATGAGATCCTTGTCAAAAAAATGAAATCTCCAGGCTGGAGAGATGGCTTGAAGTTAAGAGTGTTTGTTGCTCTTCCAGTGGACCTGACTGTGGTTCCCAGCACCCACATCTATAACTCCAGCTTCAGGGGATCTGAGGCCTCTGTACTCTGAGGGCACCTGCACTCACATTATCACACACACACACACACACACACACACACACACACACACACACACGATTAAAAAATAATAAAAAGAAGTCTAAGAAGTAAAAATAAGGCCGGGCAGCGGTGGCGCACACCTTTAATCCCAGCACTCGGGAGGCAGAGCCAGGTGGATCTCTGTGAGTTCGAGGCCAGCCTGGTCTACAGAGCGAGATCCAGGACAGGCACCAAAACTACACAGAGAAATCCTGTCTCGGAAAAACAAACAAAACAAAACAAAACACACACACAAAAAAAGAAGATGTGAAAATAAAATCTAAGGCCAGGTATATCGGCACACCCTATAAAGCAGAATATCAGGGGTTTAAGGACAATTAGCCACATAGCAAGTTTGAAGCCAGCCTGGATGCTCTGAGACCTTGTCTCAAAGCAAAACAACTACCTGCACGCACACACGCATGCACATACACACACACACACACACACACACACACACACACACACAATCTATAAGAATTCTATAACCTTTTTTTTTTTTTTTTCTTTTTTTTTTTTGGTTTTTCCGAGACAGGGTTTCTCTGTGTAGCTTTGCGCCTTTACTGGAACTCACTTGGTAGCCCAGGCTGGCCTCGAACTCACAGAGATCCGCCTGGCTCTGCCTCCCGAGTGCTGGGATTAAAGGCGTGCGCCACCACTGCCCGGCGGAATTCTATAACCTTTATATCAGTTATTATTTGTCCTGTTATAGTCCTTACATGCCCATCCCGTGTTAATTTTTCAGTTGTTTAATTTAGAGTCAACCGGGATCATATTAGGTCACTGATGTTTGCAGCAGCTATTTGTGCAGTCCTTTGAGAAACACAAATTCCTTTCAGTGAGCTGTGTATGCCATCCTGTTGGCTTGGCATGCTTTGAAGCTGTGTACTTGATCATACATTCTGGTCTCCTAGCCCTACTAATTCAAATTTGAGAAGTAAGATTTATTCCACTTAAATCTTTACATCTATCATAATACTTGCAAATTATCATGGCTTATTATGTATTATAATTTACAGAGTCAAAGCAACTGGTTACATTTTTAAATGCAAGGGTTGATTTTTTTTAAAAAAAGAAAGACTTATTTTCTTTTTATTTGTATGTGTGTACATACCCTTGAGTGCACACACATGCAGATGCCAGTGAAGGCCAAAAGTGGGTGTTGGGTCCCCTGGAGATGGAGCTACAGGTGAGTCACCCAACATGGGTGCTAGGACTCTAACTCCAGTTACCTCAAGAACAAAAAGCATTCTTAACCAATGAGCCATCTCTCCAGCCTCAAGGGTTGATCTTTATATTTCATTCTTACTTATCAGCTTCCTAACTTCATTTCTAGAATTATGAAAATGTTAAAATGTTATCCTAATCCTCTCATCTACTCAGGGACACATTCTCATTTATTTTGAGAAATTTTATTTTAATAACAGCAAACAGCCTGAAGATGGAGCTAACTGGCAGAGTGCTTGCCTAGTGTGCATGAAGCCCTGCATTCCATCCCAGAACCCAAAACCTGGCGTGGTGATGCATGCTTGCAATCCGGAGGAGGTAGAGACAGGTCCAGGCCAGTGTAGCATACATGAGGTCCTATCTCAAAGAAAGGAAGGAAGGAGGGGAGGAGGGAAGGAAGGAGAGAGGGAGGGAAAGGAAGGAAAGAGCGGAGGAGGGAGGGAAGGAAGGAAGGAGGGGAGGAGGGAGGAAAGGAAGTAAGGAGGAGAGAGAAGGAAGGAAGGAGGGAGGGATGGAGAGAAGGAAAGAGGGAGGGAAGAAAGGAGGGAGGGAGAGAGGGAGGAAGGAAAGAAAGAAGGAGCAGAAGAAAAGGGCTGGAGAAATGACTAAGAGGTCAAGAGCTCTGGCTGTTCTTCTAGAGCATCTGGGTTCAGTTCCCATCACCAGCATGGTGGCTTAGACCCATCTACAACTTCAGGTCCAGGGCATTCATCTGCTGCTCTCGTCTGGCCTCTTCAAGCACCAATCACACATGGGTTGCAAACACACGTGCAGGCAAAACACCCATACACATAAAATAAATAAACAGTAGCATGTAGACGTGTATTGTTAGGACAGTCCAAAATACCGCTGTCCTGATGCAAAGACTCACAAAGCAAGAGCCACTCCACACCATGGCTTCTTAAACTGTGGGTCACATAACTCAGTGTGGGGGCCCCTAAGACCTTGGCAACAGCAAAACAGTTCTGAAGTGTAATGACCACAAATTAAGTCACAATGGAAACGTAATGAATCCTTGGTGTTTGTGGCAGGACTCGGCTGTGTCACATCATGAAACCTCAAGACATTCTTGGTTCTACCACATGGCACTTGGCATTGTGTATTCCATCAAGCCACAAATGCCAGCCGACGGTGCCTGAAATACCCTGGGTCAAACCAGAGTTTATGTAGGCTATGAATTGCTGCAGGGTGGATTTGGCTTTGTTTTGTTCATCTTTTTTTGTTTGTTTGTTTTGTTTTGTTTTGTTTTGTTTTTTGAGACAGGGTTTCTTTGTGTAGCCCTGGTTGTCCTGGAACTAGCTCTGTAGACCAGGCTATCCTCAAACTCACAGAGATTCACCTGCCCTACAGAGTGCTGAGATTAAAGGCATGCACCACCACATGGCTTTTTTTTTAACTATAGATAATTTTCTCCTTTTATGGGAATATAATGGTTTAGTTATGAAAAATAAAGACTTTTAATATTTGCCTACCATCATCTCCAGGATGTAAGTGATAAGTTAGTATATCTTTGATTTGGATCATATTAGAATGTAAGGTTTTTTTAAATTGCTGTTTGAGGGTTAGATGGCTCAGCAATGAAGAGCACTTGCTGTTCTCACAGAGAACACAGTTCATTGGTTCCCCGCACCCACATCAGGTGATTTACAAACTCCTGTAGCTCCAGCTCCAGTGAATCTCATGCCCTCTTCTGGCCTCCACATGTACTGCACTCACACACACACACACACACACACACACACACACACACACACACACACTAAAAAATAAAGATAAAAATTTGTAAAATTGCTATTTAAGTTGCTGAATTAAACCACTAAGTAAATTTAGACTTGAGATTAGACAATAATTTCTAAAATGGTCCTAAACACACATTGGCCATTTTGTTCTATGTGTTTATATAAAGCAGTGTCCTCAGTATTGACAACTATAAAATAAAAGTATCAATCAAGTCTGAAAAACATTGACAATATTCTGTCCTGCCACCTTAAATACTTGACCAAGATTTAACTTTTTTATAAAAATAAAAAATCCATTTCATTAATATGAAATTTTTAACATTATCTTAATGAATGATAAAATTATATAAATACTAAACAATTATTTTAAAATAATAATTTTATTTCGGGTTTATGATCATCCTGTGTCTGATTTGTACACTTATTTTATAGAATTATCTATACATACCTAAAAGTTTCTCAGGCGAAAGGGGTTTTGAGGAAAGCTTGAGAAATGTTGCCTTACTCTGGCTATGAATAGCTTCCCCCTCCTGGCTCCCTTGACTCTACTACACATAACTGATTTAGACAAAAGCTTCTTGCAAACTATTAGTCCATGTACTTCTCAAAGTCTGACTGCTAGAGCATAACACCCATAGTACCAAGATGGAGTTAGGAAGCTGTGTGTAACAAAGGAAGTTATGTAGCTCTGGGGACCAGGGGCCTAATATCAGACAACCGTATTGCTACAGAACTCACTGCCACATGGTGGAGGGAGAATCCCGACCCCCATTAGTTATCCTCTGACCTCCACATGTGTGCTTGACACGTATGTGCTCCTCCCACAAATAAATGCAATACGAAGTTTAAATAAACATCATAAAAAAAAATTTCTTCAGTACTGTTTTCTGCACTGAATGCAACAAACTCTGATAGCCTTCTCCTAACCAGGCAATGGTTATGCAAGAGTGAAACAAAGGGACGGGAAGACGGCAAGAGGATCTGAGTTTGGAACCCCAGCACCCACATAAAAAGCCAGGTAGGGTAGTGTGTGCCAGTAATGCCAGCAGTGTGGAATCAGGGACAAGAGGATCCCTAAGGCTTTCCAGCCAGCCACTCCAGCTGAGTCCAGTGAGAAACTGTTTCAAGTATAAGGCGGAGAATCACAGAGGAAAACATGGGCCACCAACCTCTGGCCTCCACATACGTGGACATGCAGATCCAAACACATGCATACAACACACACACACACACACACACAGACACACACACACACACACACACATGCGCGCGCGCACGCGCACAAAAATAAACAAATAAGTAAGTAAAAATAGTCTCTCACTGAGTGTGGTAGCCATCTGCAATCCCAGAACTCAAGAGGCTGAAGCAGGAGAATCGTGTATTTGAGGCTAGCTTCTGTTACACAGTGAGACCCTCTTTCAACAACAACAACAAAAACCCTAAAGCCCACAGGAAGGCTAAAGCAATCACAATTTTCACACACTGTAGTAGAAGTATCTCCAGAAAGGAGATGGCTTCGGCACCAGTGGAGGGAAGTGAGGTACTGGTCAGGGGGAGTCATCGGAAGGAGGTTATCAGTGGGGCTTTCATGGTGATGATGCTTAGACCCGAGTCCACCAGTGAGGGTGGGGTGAGGTGTTAGGAAAGATGTGGAAGTGTGAGATGCAGTATTAGATTATAGAAAGTGCAAACAGAATTTTTAAAATTACACTCTACCAGAAGCCCATGACATTTCGATGGCTGTGGTTGCTTAAAACCTCGATACACTCATAACACAGGGCAAGGAAACACCACCTAGAAGCCAAGTCTCTATTAGCCTCTACTATCTGGAATGTGGAAAAGGACTAAAAAAATGGCTACCGCAAAATCCACAGACTGAACTAAGCAAGAGAAGCCAGCAGCAAGAAAACTGCATAAGAAGGGACTATTTAGTGCAGGGGCGTTCAGTTCTGTGCAGTTTAAAATCCCCCATAAGAGCGAAACATAGAACAAATGCCCAGTAGCCTATGGCATGACCCAGAGGCACTGGGATAGTTCTCGGCTATGCACCTTTTTTATAAAGCAGGGAGCTGTTTAAAATACACACACTTGGGACTGGAGAGATGTGTCAGCAGTTAC
>CABHPQ010000925.1:0-78728 GCA_902168405.1 Peromyscus aztecus | reverse complement strand
ACACCCCATCCCTCCACCCCATCCCCCATCACAAAGATGGAAACTGGTCCAGTAAGTAGTCTCCCCATATCTAATAGTGTATTTTCTTTCCAATGCCTGCCATGTGTCTTTCCCATTCAGACCCTCACTTACCGTCACCTGTTCGTCACTAAACGGTATCCTTAACAGTGATAGGGCACAAAGTCTGGTGTCAAATGTTTCTGGGGGCACCTCTGAAAGAACTGCCAGTTCTACTCAGCCCCAATCATAGCTCTGGTTAGAAGCATCTCCACTTTCGACACAGCTCCTGACGAGTGCCATGCGACCATGCAACAGCTAGGGACTCTGTCTAAAGTCTTCTTGTTTTGAGATTGACTTCTAGGAGACATTCTTTTTAAGCAACTCACAAATTTTGAAACAGATTTGACTCACCACTCTGTGAAAAAGTTAACGAGTTTCCATGGCTGAAAGTAATTTGGAGTCATTAGGTATTAAAACGGGGGCACGGTGCATTTATTTCAGCCTGGATATCTTTGTATCCAATTGACCCTCCTTCTAGTAAGCATTTCCCCACTATGCATAAAACAGGCATAATGAGCAAATTCTTGGGAGACAGCTTCATACAAGCCACAGTTAGGTAGGCAGTGAAAAGCAGGAAGTGCCTGTCAATTTCAATTAGCAAGAATCCACTGAGTACTGACAACTTCTCCAAACTATGCTAAACATTTTGAAGCATATAAAGATCTAAAAGATTTGTTGGCCTCCAGTTCCTAGGAATCTTGTTACAGTAGCTCATAAATCAATTAGAAAACAATACAAGGAGATAGAATGATCCCTCTAGTCAAGAAGTTACCCCTACACACACACACACACACACACACACACACACACACTTACTTTACATTTTTGGAATGTGGTGTGAAAGAATTCCAAAGCTCTAACTTCCAAAAATGGTCTCTGCTTTCACAATACACTGAAACTTCAAATTCTTAAGGAGGAAAAAAAAAAAAAAAAAACCGCTTAACATTCCAAACAATCATGTTCAGTCTTCATTCACACCATTGGGTAGGAGGCATTTGTCTTCAGATATGGAGGGGAAGGAAACAGAAAGTAGAAACAGGGTATCATAAAATTCAAGCAAAAGGACTTGGAGAGGAGAAGGAATTACCAAAGTCTAAGAAGTACGAGGTGACCATGTGTGGACAAGAACGAAAGGACAACATCACATGGTTCATTTTCCTGCTTGGGAAAGAAAAAAAAAATAAGAGCATGGAAGTCTTTATGGAACCCTGGAATGGAAAATTAACTTGTGGACCTACAGGATCAGCTATGAGATCCAATCATCTTAAAGTCTCACTTCATCTATTAATCATTCTCTGTGATTTATATCCAGTAAAATCAGAGAAAATACAAACTGGTTGAACAAACACAAATGGAATATACCCATCGTTTAACCTATAAATATGTACTTTACTTAGATTATAATGGATGATGCCAATATACCTGAGCATACAACCAGCTTAAATTATTACACAAAAAAGACTGCATGAGAAAACTATGTACAGACACGATATTTTTAAAACTAAAACATACCCATATGGAGCTCTCTCCTTGTGTTATATAAACACAATAATGATAACCATCACTGACCTGAGTTGAGGAAAAAAGAAGCAAAGAACTCAGAAACAAAACTCTGTTAACTGTTGTAATACAATAGAATAGCATACCCAGATATAGACAGATAGATAGATAGATAGATAGATAGATAGATAGATAGATAGATAGATAGATAGATGGATATCTTAGTAAATAGATGATAGATAGATCGATAGATAGATAGACTGATAGATAGATATCTCAGTAAATATTCCACTAGCTCTGTGTCTTGGCTTAATAACAGAAGGCTTACAGGTGAGATAGTTGAAAAGAGAATCATTAACATGAAGGAATAGGTTTCAAAACCTTAGGTCCTTTATATTCATTCAGGAACCTGCATCCATCCCATCACACACATCATAGGAAATGGGAGATTTCCACACAGATCAGCAACATCATTTCCCTAAATTAACCACAAGTTCTTGAGCACACTCTGTAGAAGACCTTAGTTCATAAACACGGCAAAACAGTAGCATTAGGCTTTGGTGTTGCACCCAATTTACAGGCAAAGACACGAGAGTCACATGAGTTAAATATGTTACCCATTCTTCCCTAATGATGAGCTTTCAGAGTACCAGAAGGAGCTGTGCAGGCTGCTGGGGGAGAAAGACATCAATGGTCTTACCTAGCACTGGAACCTGTATGCTACAAGACTGACCTGCCAGGCAAGATCTGCCCACTGACAAAACAATAACCCAACTGTTTGCTGTCCATGCACTCACAGCAACTGTGATTATCTGTGCAAGCACTCCACAGGATAAATCCAGCCAAAAGTCTGGCATAAATGGAGCAGATGGTCTCCTGGCCACACCCCATACTGAGGAACTATTAGTAGTGGATAGTTGTTGGGGGAGGAGAAGCCTTTCTTTATTAAGGATGTAGCCACAGATGGGTTTCCCACAATCTAGTGGATGTCCCACACCCAAGCACACATAAGGGCAGCTATAACTGGACTCATATCTCTGAATCTCAGAGCCTGGGAAAGTGCATAGGCCCCATGATGCAGCTGGTCAATCCTACTATGAAAATAGGCAAAGCCTAAAAGAGGCTCTAAGTCGTTTCCAGAGATACCATGGCCCAAACAGTGTTGTCCTGTAGGAGGATGTGGGGTGGGTTTCAGAGCTTTCCGCCTTCCTCCAAACCACAGTGCACTCTTGTCTGTTTCCCCTGCAGCAGCTCTGATCTGGAATTTCATTTGCAGGCGGGCAGGAAAGAAGGAAAATAAATAGCAAACAGCAAACGCTGTCATTGCCTTTCCCACAGTCATGTTGCTATTAGCTGTTGACAGACAACCGTGTAGGGCGACAAGATCTGAGGCCAAAGAAGGAGATGAGATGTCAGACTGGGAAGGAGGCACTTGCCTGTGTGAGGCAGCTTTGACACACACTGCAGACACCTTGCAACAGCTCTGATGGAGACAAGAGAAAGTCAAGTGTTGCAAAAGGAGTCAGTGAAAAGAGCTGAATATTCAGCCTGCCACTTACCATACTCCCCCACCTCCCCCTCATCCCCCTCATCATCTTCCTCATCCTTCTCATCCCCTTCATCCCCCTCATCCCCCTCCTTGCAAACACAAGTTCCTTTAACAGCAATAGTGCTGGGAATTGCAGCAAAGAGCATGATGTCAGATCACACTGACCAATTGCTCTCCAAATGGGAGCCTAGGTGTGAAAGCAGGCTGCCTTCTCTCCAGTTCTAACAGGTCAAAGTATTCTGTGAAGTGAGTGGCTCTGAGGAGTGTCTTAGTCTGGGTTTGGTATTGCTGACCTCCTAAAGAAGACACTGCACATCCTGGAATTGTTCCAAGTATAAGGGTATGGTGTTCTCTCTGTGTGTCTCTGTGTGTGTGTCTGTCTCTGTCTCTCTCCTTTCCTTTCTGTCTCTCTCTCTGTCTGTGTCTCTCTCTGTCTCTGTGTGTGTGTCTCTCTGTGTCTCTGTCTCTGTCTGTCTGTCTGTCTGTCTGTCTCTCTCTCTCTCTCTCTCTCTCTCTCTCTCTCTCACACACACACACACACACACACACACACACACACAAGAGATAACTAGGCTAGGTCTACAGCTGATTAAATGGAATTCTGATTCCTCTATCTTAAATCCCTACATCTATTACCCAAATGCACTCACCCTTCTCTATAAAAACACAGACAGTATCACCACTATATCCTTGACATTAATATCAATTTGGGTATCAGAGTAATGTGTATCCAGAAGCAACTTGACCTATGTCAAAGAGCTTGAACTCTCAGGCTGTATTTAAAACACTTATATTTTTGATGGATGGGACATCCTTCAGCCATTCTTGAAATGACCTAGCCAGCACTCCTCGACTCCTACCATTTCTGTTTTCTGTATTAGCACTGAGACATCCTCCTAACTGCTCTGCAGGAAATAGAAACTAAATATTGTTCCTAAGAATTGATCCCTCTTAACCCTGAAGTGGAGAAAAATCAATATTATGCCAGTAAAGGGTGAACCCCCAGTCTAGTATCTATTACATTTTTCCTGGCTGGTCTTCAGGGAGTCCTCTTGACAAAAGGAGATGGTATTTTCAAATCAGTAGATAAGTGTAGATAGAGTTGAAGGGAAATAAATGAAGAATAATTGCTTAGGTTCTAAGATTTCCAGCAGAGGGACAGTTTGAACTGTCTCTAAGCCCAGAGAATTGCAGCTCCAGATCCAGGGACAGGTCAAGAGCACTGAGAGAGGACAGCTGCAGAGTGTGCCTTGTGGATGTACAGAACAGAACAGAATCTCGACTGGCCAATCAGAGCTGTCTTCACTACCTGGCACACCAGAGCTGAGAGATGATGACCTCTTACTCTTCATCTGCAATTAGGGTGAGGCTTCAGATTACTGTACTATATGGGAAAAAAGATTTGTCGGGATGGATGCAAAGGAGGTCTCCTTGAAACCCCTGGATGCCTGAGCAAAAGAAAAAAAAACAAAAAAAACAAAAATAAAACAGCCTTTGTACTTGGACACAGCAAATGGAGATGTGAACACTGTAGATGTGGACACTGTTGCAGGCATGGCTTTGCCTCAGTTGGATAACCTCTGACTTGCTCTTTTATATTTTTCCTACAGTGCTGAAATAAAGAATTAATCAACCAGCCACAGTAGTGGGCTTTGTTAACTAGGAGAGTGGTATTCCTAGGACATTTAGTTTAAATAGCCAACAGAGTTTTAGGTACCACTGACTATTCTGGCCTGAGGATTTATAGCTGATCTACTGCAACCCTAAAGTTTTGAAAGCAGACTATTCAATTTTGAAATATTTTATTAAGAGACTACTATGAATTAGATCTTGGGGCTGAGTAGTAGAGACAAAAAATTATATGCTAAGTTAAATCCCAGATTGATTAAAAATTTAGAAATTTCTAAAAAAAAATTATGAAAATACTGTAGTATAATTCCAGGATGATAAAAGTTTTTAGAAAAGACACCAAGGTAGACACAATCATGGAAAAAATATAAAAAAGAATGTTTATGTAAAACTATTAAATGTTTATGGAAAAATTAAATTATAGCAAAGTAAAAAACTATAAAATATCCATGATTTGCTTGACACATAAATGGGAAGAATCAACAGAGAACACCTTCAGAGACACATTAACACAGATATAATTAGACAATGTACAGAAAAGAAACACAAATACAGAACACCAAGCAAAGTTTTTTTTTTCAACAATTGTAGCTGAAAGTTTTTCTGTGTCCTGCCCAGTCCACAGCCACTCACACCCAAGTAAACACACAGAGGCTTATATTAATTAAAACTGCTCAGTCATTAGCTCAGGCTTACTACTAACTAGCTCTTACACTTAAACTCAGCCCATTTCTGTTAATCTATATGTCGCCACATGTTCCGTGGTTTTACCTGTGTGCCATTACATGCTGCTCCATGGACAGCAGGCTGGTGTCTCCTCAGTCAGCCTTCCTCTTCCCAGAATTCTCCTTGTCTGCTTATCTCACCTATACTTCCTGCCTGGCTACTGGCCAATCAGCATTTTATTTATCAACCAATCAGAGCAACACATTCACAGCATACAGAGCACACCATCACCCATCAAACAAGGAATTTTGATTCATATGATTCAGTGCTGGTCTGTCTGGCTTTCATATGCTGGTGGAGTGTATAGCCAGAAGTTTTCCTGTGTCCCACAGCCGCTCGGTCCCAAGTCAACACACAGGGGCTTATATTAATTACAAACTGTTTGGTCTATGGCTCAGGCTTCTTGCTAGCTAGCTCTTTCATCATAAATTAACCCATTTCTATTAATCTATGTATTGCCACATAGCTGTGGCATTATTGGTCTGCTGGCATGTTGCTCCTTGGGTGGTGGGTTGGCATCTGCTGCTGACTCCGCCCTTCTTCCTGTATCTTTGCTTGGACTTCCCACCTGGCTATAACCTGTCTTGCCATAGGCCAGAGCAGCTTCTTTATTAACCAATGGTAGCAACACATATTCACAGCATACAGGAAGACCACCCCACAGCAAGAATGTTTAAGGTTGGTGGCATCTTTATATGTTAGTTAATGTGACACCGAGTTCTATCACACAAAACTGTTCAAACGTAAGTGCATGTTTATTTTGTGTCATTAAAACAGCAAGGAAGTGCTCCTGTTGGTCAGTTGTCTCCCTTCCAACAGTAACTCGAACACTTAGATGCCTGGGTCAGTGTGGTTGTGCACGCCTTTAAACTTAGCGCTCAGAAAGCAGAGGCAAGCAGATCATTCTGAGTTCTAGGTGGGAAGAAAGGACAAACGACTTCCTTTCCTCCCTCTGTCTGGTATGTCCATCATCTCTAACATGTTGCTTAGAATTTTATAATCAAGCTGAAAAAGGAAACAGCCTAGGCAACAGTGATGTAGGTGTCTATGGGACAGTCTTGAATGGCTGCGATAATTTCCATTGGTAAGCTATGAATTGTCATGGATGGCAGATGAATAATACCTCAATAAAGCTCTCAGATTTTAGAAGGAAGAAACAAATTTTAAAGATTACATGGACTACAAATGCAAACAGAGCCGTTTAAGAAGATAGAAGTGATTAACTACACTATATGTTGCATTGTGGGGTCATTAGAAAGATGAGAAGGAGACATCACAAAACAGAACAGAACTAATTAAGAGATTGTTGTTAATCCTGGGGGAGGTGTTAAATAGGATAGTGATAAGACTAATGGAAATTCCCTAGGAAAGCCTGGGTTAAAGTTGAAGGAATAACAAACAATACTCAAAAATTGTCCTGCTGAGTTTTGTGTTGAAACATAACAGATAAAACAGTACAGTGTTAAGTAATACAAGGGACAAATGAATGATATTTTTCCCCAAGAGGCCTAACAATCTATGCTATGGTACATAACATACACGGCAATGTCTTATTGGAGGCTGGAGTGCTTCTGTGCAAACGTAGAGTTAATATGCCCAGAAGAGTTATATTAAAGAATCTTAGTGAATGAGAAAAAAGTTGGTAAAGATATGAAAACTTTACAAGTATAGTATAATGTTTCAAATCTGAGATGCCCCTATCAAACCCTCATATGTTGAGAGCTTGGCTCATGGACTTTAGGGAAGTGACTGAATACTGAAGACTATGTCCTAATCCATATATAATCCTCTGATGGAATTCTAATATGATCATATGACTGGAAGGCAGTGGAGAGTAGGAGATAGAGGAAACAGCTATTGGTGGCATGCCCTGGAAAGATGCGTCTTGCTCATGCCAATTCTCTCTCTGCTTCCTGGCCACCATGAGGTGATTACCTCTGCTCTCCTAGGCTCTTTTTATCATGGTACTCTATCTTACCTCAGAGACCCCTAGCAATGGAGTCAGTCAGCCACAGGAAAAAGAAAAGAAAAAAATCTGAAACTGTGAGTCAAAGGAAATCCTTCTCCTTTTAATTCCCCCTCAGATATTTTTCACAATCATGAAAAACTAACATATTTAAAGATGGCCTCTTAGATACTTATAAACATTTCAGTAATGTTACTGCCAGTTGTATCTGCTAAAATAAAGGGGGAAATACCTTAAGCTAATAGAGGGAATGGGTTAAATTTGCCACAAATATCATTAGAAAAAATAAAGAGATAATAAAGTAGCAAAAATTAATTTTTGGTAGCTCCAAAATCCCTATAGCATCTCATAGATGAAAGGGCAAAGGTAAGAGAGCTTGGAGACAGCAAATGTTAATTCCATCAGCCTTTCTTCCTTTGATTGCACTCACAGGATCAAGCAGTGACTAAACGGTCCTTCCTGGGAAATGAATGTATTGTTTTTAGTTATCTGAGTTCTTCCAATATTGCCTTTTCCCTTTCTAATAAAAAGTCTGACTCATTCTCTGAACTATTTCCCACCAGTCATCAGACATGTCACTCAGAGAAGTCAATAGATTTAATAGCTTGGACAAAGGTCAAACATTTTTTTCATTTGCTCTTACTCCTGTGTATTTTATTCAGAACACCACACACACACACACACACACACACACACACACACACACACTATGCAATCATCTCTGGAAATGCATTTATTGATCTGGGATGTTTCGATACCGTGTAAGAAATATACAAAATTTGTAGCACAGCTTAAATACTTACTGTCCAATTTACTTGATGAATCTAACTAGTAGAGAACAGCCCTGCAGCGATGGGAGGGGGTGATGACTGGCCCAAGGGAAAATTCTAGCCAATATGGCAAGATTAGTATGTGTTGGGAGCCTCTTACCTCCCAAGACCTACTTGAACTGTAAGTTCTCAGTGGGCAGAGGGGGCAGCTGATACAATAATGGAGTGTGAAAGGCTATCCCACCCTGGGTGGTGTTAGCTAAAGGTAGTATGAATTTTATATCCATTGCCTGTAGGCTTGGGGTCAAAGAAGGGGTTTAATAAAGCATTGCTCTGGAGCCACATGGCTGACTGACCTACAAGTTGAAACTGGTCCTAGCAGTAAAAGCTTGGTATCCAAAAGCAGCCTGAAAGGCAGACCACGCTTTTCAACTAACATCAGTATTCCAAGACTATGACCTGTTATAGACTCCAGCAACAAGCAGAAAGGCAGTAGCATCCCTAAGACAAAGTCATGGCCACGCAAAAGCTTTCATGATGATGACTAGAAGAACATGCTTGGTTGTGAAAAGACCAAAGTCTGTGTATTTGTAGGAGTAAGGCCTTGGAAATTAGCAAGCAAACTTACACCGTCAAGCAAGTTGAATTTGGGAGAAAATCCTGATGAGAACTCATTCAGCAATCAGGAACAGAATAACTTCATCAGTTGTAGAGGAAAAAAAAGTCAGAGAAATTTCAGAAGCTCCTAAGAGTAAGTAGAATCTTCTACCAAGTATGGGAAATGCCAGGGTCAGGTTGTAAGACTGGCATGGATGGTTCCAATAATTAGTTAGACCATTACTGTGTCTACTGTGTCTCAGGCTGTGGGACAGTTGCTAGAAAAGCAAAAACAAATCCAGTGTAGTCTTTAAATGCTTTACAGCATTCAGTAGGAGAGGCTGTCAAGAACCAAAGTCTTATAATTTTAGAAAGGATTGCTTCTTAAATGGAACAGTGCACTTCCTGGGTTTGGGAGGCCATAGGAATTTACAATAGTTAGGAGTGCATAGGTATTTACAGCAGACAGAAATAAATAACATTTTTTGCCAGTTTCCCAAAATTCTCCATTTTGAAAAGGTGAGGAAAACTTTAAAGAAAATTCACTCTACAAATTGCATCAGGTCAATCCCACTAGTAGCCTCATGAAGCAAAACATTTCAAGCACATGTCTGCATTTATTCTGTCTCATTGAATAACCCATTACAGCTCTTGTTTCCATGCCTCCAAACAGCAGGTCAGTCAAATAAAAGATGAGATCTCTTAAAGACACAAAGTTAAAATTACTGAGATCTTTATCCTGGAGGCACACTTGTTTATCCTGTGGGATGCTTATTTCTATTAACTGGCTGCTTATTTTGATACTGATTTCTAAATCTCCATTTTTCTACTATTTTATGAAATACCCAGTTTTGACTAAGTTAAATTGCTAATGATATTGCAAAATGCCATCTTCCAATCGCTAGTTTTCAGCGGGGCTTATGTCAGATTTCTTGGACCTCACGCCCTGTAATAAATTTGTTCTAACCTCTATAGTTTTCCATCCTGTCAGGCATTTTCCATCTGTTTTGAAAGCTTTTTTATGTTCTTTCCCTAAACTTAAACTTGTCTAAACTCTCCCGTTCTTCCGTAACAAGTTTATGACATTCTTATTATTTGAAAAATGCTGAACATATTGAAAACTGAGGACAAGTATAATTTCTGACTTAGGGGCAAAATGAGATGGTCTGTGTTTTTCTAGAGAAATGGCATATGTTATCTCATGTTGACAGGAAGTTACCCTTGGTTAGAATTGGAGCCAACCTCTATTCCTCAGACTTGTTGAAAAGCATTGTGCAGAATTTTCATCAACTGTACAATACCCACTCCTCAATCCCCTCATGCCAAAGCAGAACAGCAGAGAGCCAATGAGGCAGGTACTATGGTGTTTGTGAAAAGTCAACAAAAGAATAAAAGAGGTTTCACTTCCTGAAAGCCAAGACAATCATTCATAAAGATGAAAGGCCTCAGGAATGTGGAATATTGACAATTGTTTCCCTGGCTGGAGGCTTGAGGTCTACAGAACCTCCACATCCTCTTGGGCAATGTCCCAAGGAGGAACATGCTGAAGGATGCTCAGAGGAGAGTTTCGGAACTCCATAGGAAGACTATGCTGTTAGGATTTTGTCTGTTTTGTCAACTGTGGAGGGAAAGAAACTGGTGCCTCATCATACCCTTGAAAGTTCATAGATAGTTCTGAGTATAAATGATGGTGCCTGTTTCCGGCTTAGATGTTTAGGAAGGATGAGGATCACTGTAACAATTCACAGCAACGGACCTTAAAGGATTTGACATCCTTCCTAGGCCCCTGGCTTCAATGTTCCATAGCACCTAGAACATTAACAAAATAGTTCACCTTTACAAAGTGTAATATAGAGAAGGTCTGAGGATGCCTAGGCAGTTTCTGAACCAATGAATAGGCTCTCTGATCCCAGTGTGTGCTGGTGGGGAAGAAGGGGGGAGGTGTGTAAGCTTCCTGAAGGGGTGTCAGTAACTTAAATGACTTGAACAAAGGTAAAGACCCAAGGAAATTAAACACACCACCAGCATCAGAACCAGACTGGCATCAGAAAAGACATTAATCCACCACAAGGGGCAGTCACATAAAAATACTGCCATCCCCATGTGTTTCCATCCTGTTACAGTATCAGAGAAGTCCAGGAACTAGGAAGAATGATGGAAGAGAGACTCAGAGGCAGAATGCATCCCCCACCTCCTTCACCTATATCTACCATGGCCACAGCTGAGCAGAAGAAGATAAAGCTGGAGTAGAGAAATAATAAAACTTTAAAATCAAGCACATTTAAGTCTCCAGTGGGGAAGCTGGTATCCTGTAGAATACAGCAATTTCTTGTTCAGGTCAGGAAGAAGATACCTATACATACAAATCTGAAAGCTGTATCAAATGCCTGGTTGCTTCTATAGATTTCAGTGATAGCCATTTTCCCTCCTCATTAGGTTTTTATTATTATCTCTCAATAACTCAATGAAGATTGTTTACTATAACTTAGAAAAGAGCATACCAAATGTGGAGTTACTAGAAGTAAACATTGATTTTAGTATATGGGTTTGGATCAAAATATTCTAATATCTCCTTTTTTGGCTTTTCAGAAATGTATTTCACTAGCATATATCCTTTGAAACAGTCACATTCGTAAGGAATATTATATTTCAGAAAGAAACCTAGCTCTTAAAGGAGCAAAATGAAGCAATGAAATAAAGAATGAGAAACACTGCTCTCTGACCACATCCTTGAAACAGTGATGTGTGCTTAGGGATAATTATTAGCTCAGCTAGCCTGGCTGCAACTGACATAAGAAAGATTCTGAGTAGAGCATATTTAGGAACACTGTGAGCATCTCAAATCTCAGGACTAGAGATATATTTAAAAGAGGTTTTAAGAAACTAGAAGCAAGGAAGCCCTATAATCTCTCTCCTGAGGCATCTCAATTCTCCCCCCCCCCCCCCCAATGCTTACTCCATTCTTGGCTCTTCTCCGAAGACGATCCTGATCTTCTATGGTTTATACTGGCTTATAAGTTTGCTACAACTCCAGGCATGCTGGCTTCTTGACCTCAGGCTCCAAGACTGTCTGGCAACTTTCCTTCATGTTTCTGGTTCAAATAAACAAATGAGAGAAGTGTATTTGTTCATGTTTCTGTTCCAAGCCTTGTGACAATAGCCAAGACACTGAAGGACTGCACTTGGGTCTCCATCTACTGTGTTTTTATGCTAAGGTGGGACAGAGTATTTGAAGAAATTGAGTTCCCAGTGAATTCTAGTCCTGGCTTCCACAGTGAAGAATCATGTGTTATCTGAGACAGGAGACTTTGGCTTTTATTTGTGTCATACATAGTGTACTGTTTATTGAGTTTACTTACAATTAAAGTAGCCCTTCAAATATCCATTTTACAGCACCACTTTGAGTAGACATTGAAGCCTTTTGTTATTTACCGTATCTTAGAACACAGAATCACTGCAGCCACTAAAGGTCTCAAGGCTCACCCATCTGACTTATTCTCCCTTGTCTCAGAAACTTAGTGGAAATTTGATTTTTTTTTAATGGAAAGTGAATTACTTTACATGTAGTTGAACGTAAAGTGGAAACGGTTTCATACAAACCAGCAGAGAGCAACCAGGTCACCTGGATAAGAAAGATGCCCCTCCACAGTGAAAACCACTTCCTTCCGGAAGAGAGCTCAGAGAGAGCCACAAAGGAAATTCTAGCCAGATGGAAACTCTTTCTGTCATCTAAACTAGCCACATCCTCTTGTTCTTCACTCGGCAGAGATGAAAAACAATCTGTCTTGAATGAGCCAATAAAAAGGCAGCATGGCCTTCCTTCCAGAGTGACCTCTTACAGAGTGAATTCCAAGTTGGACTCCTTTTGTGAAATGCTGCTGAATGGTGACCTAAAAATGGAGGTCTCCCCAGGCTCAGATCTTCCCTTCCTTCAAAGGTGCTTACGATCAACTGCCAGACTCTTGAGAAGAGAGCCCAACTAGCCTTTGCCTTCTACGTACAACCCTTCTGTTTCATATTCCACTGTAACTTAAGCTTATGAAAGGGAGTATTAAGAAAAATACTTGTGACCCTAGAAATTAAACATTAAGTACTTCTTCCCATATGCTTTGACTAATTAAAAAAAAAAAAAAGCACAATCTGAGAATGTGTTTTTATCCTGTCCAGGTTTTGAGGAAGAAATCTTTTTTCTACCAATTCTATTTAATTAATTAATAATGTCATGTTTATCCCATAATCATATTTTTTAACCAGTATACAAAGTGAATATGCCTCAGGAGAGTATGAAAAACAATATTAAAGGCAATCCTTTTGCAAAAGAGAGAAAAATAGAAAGAGAGAGAGAAGTTCTTTACACATAGCTGTTTCCACAGGAAGAGCAAGTAGATGAGAGAGAGCCACATCAAAGAGACAAGAGGGATTCTAGAGGACTTGAAATCAATAACCTAAGTGGAGGGCATGAATTCAATTTTAATCAACTCATAAATGAAATAAACCTAGAAGGCAGACCAACCCCAGGAAGAAACTGGTCAAAAAACAAGAAAGAGTCTGAGTTCACCATACTTATAAGAAAAGGGGGTATGTTTCTTTTAATAATTAGAATGACTTAAAGAAAATTATCCTAGAAATGTCTACCCTGGGACTATTATATAATTTCAAGAGGTTTTTTTTTTTCAGACTATGCCTTAGAAAGTAATTCTACAAGGTATCCTTCCAGATCTAAACACCGGAGGGGTGTGGGCTTATTGTCTGGACAAAGGGTGAAGTTGGTTGTGCCTTTCCACTTTCTATGACTCACAACCACGTTCCAGGTGCAAATCACACTTGGGATCTCTCTCCCTCTGGCTGAATTCAGGTCTGTGCTAATGAAATCCTAGTTGCATGATGCTGCCAGTAAACGTAAGCTCTGAAGTGGGAGAATTTGACAACAGTTTCAGAAGACAAAATTAAGAAAAGCTGAGTGACTTTAACACAGAACCATTCTTCCCTTGTCAATCAAAGCTGCATGTTCTCATGATAACTCTCTGCTTCACCATCTCCAGGTACTTTCACATCTCTGTTCACTTGACCAGCACACATCTTGTTGGCACCAAACGGCTGCTTATGAAAATATAGCCCCCTTTTTCTAAATAAGAATAATATCATTATATATATATGTATATGTGTGTGTGTGTGTGTGTGTGTGTGTGTGTGTGTGTGTGTTATAGTTTGCTTCTCTTTGCCACAATAAGCACCACAGCCAAAAGCTGCTTCTGGTTTCTTTAAGTGAAGGACTCTATCATGCAACCATCGCAGAAACTCAAGGCAAAAAAAAAAAAAAAAAATTATCAAAAAAAACAGGAGGTAGGAACTAAAACAGAAACCATGGAGAAACGATGCTTACTGGCTTGCTCTCATGGCTTGCTCAGCTTGCCTTCTTAGACAACCCGGGATCACCTGCCCAATTGTTAATCAAGAAAATGTCCCCATGCCAATCTGATAGAGGCAAATCCTCAATTCAGGTTCCCTCTTCTCAGATGACTCTAGTTTCTGTCAAGCTGACAATAACTAACCAGCAAAATAGGTCCCTCCATTACAAAAACAGACTATTGCTCTGTATTTTAGATGCCTTCTACTATTTATTCAGAAGCAATTATAACGTTAAACTATATATGCGGCTCCACGAGGCTGACTCTTGCTGGTTTTTTTTTTCCAAAACTTTATTATCACCTAGGGATAAAATATATTTGTACGCTGAAGTCTCCTTTAGCTGAAGCCCAGCCTACCATATATGCATCAGTGGATAATCGAGCAATTCAGCTGCGCTTTATGTATCAACCCTTTCATCTGGAAAAGCAACAAATCAATGGAGAGCTCTGTCCCCCCAATATGCGGGCACTTCGTTAGGCAAAATATTCTAGACGTATATTTGAACCAGATTGCTGCTGACACTAAGCTCTACTCACATGGGTATTACAGTCCTGAGGTAGAGTCTCTGGCCCCCAAGCCAAACAAGCAGCTGAAATCAAGAGAACATAATACAACCAAAAGAACAGAGGAGACCAAAGCTATCTGTCTAGAATGTTAGATTGTCCAAACAAGCAGTGTTTGAAGTAGTTCTGAGGAATGAGCATATTTTTCTGAGATCCAGAACCACTGGGAAATAAAAAAGGTAGCAAATCAGATGGGTAATCCTAAACCAGTGTGGATGACCAAAGAACACTGGGCATTTTATCTAACACTGGGTTCTTACCAGCATTCAGTAGAGAGGAACCTAGCAATCCAAGTGTGTTTGAAGGGTCAGAAGTGGCTTGAACAGCCCTTCTATGTTCGTGGTCAGGACAAAGCTCCCTGGAAAAGTGTACAGGTGGATTAAGATGGTCTGCTACTTTCCTGAGATGTGTTTCATGCTCATCCCTACAGCCCACCCTCTGCTAGCCATCCTTGATCTTCCCCGTGAAGGGTTCTAAAGGTAATTCTGTTTGTCATAGGAAGCAGATTTATCAATAGATCCCACACGTAGATACCTAACAAAAACCCACCAGGGAAGTTGTTAAAAATGCAGAATCACCGAGTGGTGGTGGTGCACGCATTTAATCCCAGCACTCAGCAGTCAGAGAGGCAGAGACAGGCGGATCCTTGGTCTACGAAGCAGAGTTCCAGGACAGCCAGAGCTATTACACAGAGAAACCCTGTCGAAGAAGAAGAAGAAGAAGAAGAAGAAGAAGAAGAAGAAGAAGAAGAAGAAGAAGAAGAAGAAGAAGAAGAAGAAGAAGAAGAATGCAGAATCCTGTGTGAGAAAGATGACTCAGTTGGTAGAGTACTTGCCACACAAACATAAGGACTTGAGTTTGATACCCAGAACTCAAAAATAAAACCATGCATGACAGTTCATGCTTAGAGTCCCCTGCACTGGGGAAGTGGAGAAAGGAAGAGTCCTGAACTCATTGGCCAGCCAACCTAGTGCAATCTGAGAGCCCCAGGGCTCAGCAAGTCTCTGTTTCAAAAGATCAGATTGGCAGTTCCTGAAGGATAACACCTGAGATTGACTTCTGGCCTCCATACATACACACACAGTTATATACTGACACTGCCACATATATGTACTCACACATGCATGAACACACACACACACACACACACACATACACACACACACCCACACACACACACACACACACACACACACACTGCAAACTCTTGAGACCCTCCTTCATTTCTGAGTTCAAACATGAAGACAGAGACACTTGATCTATATTGCCTAGTTGATTTTTGAAGCAACCAGCCTGATACAGAGCCCACGATAAGTGCAAAGAGATTCTGCTTGCACATAATGTCTCTGCTCTCTTCCTCAGGTCACTGTGGCTGTTGGCAAGACATTCAGGAAAGCAGCCAGGTTTGAGAAAGCAAATAGTAAATTTGGCAAAAGACAGGAGCAAACAATTCAACAAAGAGTACACCCGACTGCTCAACACGTGAAAAGATGCCCTCTTCACTCGGACTCACATGTAGCACGAATCTTAAAAGGTCTTACTAATAAAATCAAACCCAGAGCTAGGTATTGGGTTAAAGCTGAAAGATCAGAGAAGCAGAACAAGCCACAGCCACCTCACCTTGCCAGTTCCTCAGCTGATCCTGTTTTCTCAGACTGGAAGCCTCTCAGTCCTCATCCAAATGGATCTCAGCTGAACTATTGCTCAAAAGCCTAAAAGCTTAACCAGGCCTAGTTTCTGGTCCTCATGCCTTATATACCTTTCTGCTTCCTGCTATCACTTCCTGGGATTAAAGGTGTGTGTCACCATGCCTGGCTATTTCCACTGTGGCTTTGAACTCACAGAGATCCAGATGGATCTCTGCCTCTGGAATGCTAGGATTAAAGGTGTGTGCGCCACCATTTTCTGGCCTCTGTATCTAGTGGCTGTTCTGTTCTCTGACCCCAGATAAGTTTATTAGGGTGCACAATATTTTGGGGAACACAATATCACCACACCCACATCTATGATAGGAGTTATATCTCTATGAAAAACACACAGAGATATTATTTCTTGCAGTCAGTTAGGCAAAAGTAAAATGTCTAACAGCACACTTCCAGGAATGAGACAATGGGAGACACATGTTCATATGTTGCTAGTAGAGATGGCAATTATTGTGAGTTCACTGGAAGGGAATTGGGCAATATCTAATGAAACTATATATATGTAGTTTAAGACACTAGTCTTCCTCCTAGGAGCTTATACCAAATACATACTTCCAACCACACTAAAGCACATACCTAATCAAGCTCTGATAATTAGAGAATACTATAGAAATTGATTAAATTATGCTATGGTATATATACACTGTGAAGTACAAATGGTATATATAAACAGTGGTATATTTGGTATATATACACAGTGAAGAAGAAATGAGGAAGATCTCTATGAGGAAGATCTCGATGTTCCCAAGAAATGGCCGATGACAAGATGACACGGTTAGAGACTGTATGTAGGATCCTTCCCTTTAAGTAAGAAAGGAGAAATGGTAAAAATAAACAGTGTGTCTAATTACTACAAAATAAAATGAAATTCAAAAATTAAGTCATGCATTTCTAGATCCATTCTACTTAAGTCTAATATTTAGAACTAAATTTTAAAACAATAGAATATTTTCAGAAAATAAACAACATGTGGAATGATGGGTCAAATTCCATACTGCTGCCAAAGAGCCAAAGTGTACATCTTAGAATCTGTGGAATGGGTGGGGACTGGGGACCAGAAACTGGCTCATAAACATGATCTGAAAACACTAACAAAACTTAGAGGATATTTACACTGTGTGTGTGTGTGTGTGCCTGTATGTCTGTCTGTATATGTATATATGTGTGTGCGTCTATGTGTGAGTGTCTGTGTGAGTGTATCTGTGTGTGTCTATGTGTTTGTATGTCTGTGAGTCTGTGTGAGTATGTCTGCCTGTGTGTGTGTCTGTGTGTCTGTGTCTGTGTGTCTGTGTCTGTGTGTGTGTGTGTGTCTGTGTATGAGTCTGTGTGTCTGTATGTGTGTGTGTGTGTGTGCGCACACATGCACGTGTGCACGTGTGCTCGAATGTGTATTCACCCAAATGGGCACATATAGAGGACAGAGGATGACTTTCTTAATCACTTCTCCACTTTATTTGTTAAGACAAATTCCCTCTCTGAACCTAGAGCTAGTCATTTGGTCTAGACTGACTGTACAGTAAGTACCTCGGGGTCCACCTATCTCCATACACCAGCACAAGGATTACTGGGGAGAGCTGCCACCCCTGGCTTTCTCACAACAATCTTGGGGGTCTGAACTCAGATCTGCATCCTTGCACAGAAGCCCCTTAACCGCTGAACCATTTCCTCAGCCTAGTATTTATAGTGTACAGAAACATTGACGTTTTATTTTTTTAACATTTTACATTTAACATTATTATTATGTATACAGTGTTCTGCCTGCATGTATGCCTGCAGGCCAGGAGAGGGCACCAGATCTCACTACAGATGGTTGTGAGCCACCATGTGGTTGCTGGGAATTGAACTCAGGACATTGGAAGTGCTCTTAACCACTGAACCATCTCTCCAGCCCACATTAACATTTTAGTGGAGAAAAAAATTGCCCCAGATATTACCCACTGACTGGCTGGTGCACAGGTATCTAACCAGTCTTACTATTCATTCAGATATTGTTCCAAATTCACAAGCATCAAGAATGTATTTATTTCAGCATTTTTCCATGAGTTTGTGAGTCACTGACAGCTCCTTGTAGCATATCTAACCTTGTAACTTAAACACTGCAGATTTGCTCAGAGGTAACAATGTTTCTCAATCAAAACCATTCATTTCCCCCGTATTTCCTTGCAACTCTATGTAGCCAGGTAAAGTAGTTTCAGTGATTGAGCACAACTCCATGCAACATCTGTCACTCTTGTCCCTGGAACACTGAAGCAAAAGCCAATGAGAGACCAGTTCTCCACAGGCATGGTAAACAAGGAGACATACTGAAGATATGCAGGATATGGGAAAGCCCAGGATGCTAGGACATCACTGGGCTGCTGGACCACTCTTACACTGCCAGACACCAGGCCTCTTAGTTGCCAGAATAAGTAATCCTTGGGTGAGTTTCAGCTAGTGCTTGCAGGTTCTCTATTGTTGAGTGCAGAATCCACCCAGAATTTATGATAGTAATGATTTTTAAAGTTTCAAGCTTACTCTCGACCATTTTCACGTACTCTACTAACAAAGTCATACCGCACTCAATGAGAGCATATGGGTAGACACATGATTCTAGAGATAGCTAAATTCTTAAAGTAAGAGTGGTTAGAGTTATACTAGTTAGGAAAAATTATAGACATATCGGTTAAGAAAAATGCCAAGCCAAAATCTCACCTGATGGATGTTGTGCCTATATTGTCATAAGATAGATTTCTCACTTGTAAAATCTTCTTTGTCTGACATCAAGTGTCATTAGGTCCTTCAAGGACAAAATGTTCCTTTTAGTCATAACCCCAAATAATAACAAGGAAATAAAGAGAATGTTTTAGAAGCAGTGAAAATTGAAAAACTGACTCAGGCAACTTCAGCCACCTCTTCTTGCCTGGGTGAATCATCCAAGCGGATCACCCTCCATCTCACTCCACTACTGATAGATCAGGAATTTCTGTTTTGAGTATTGTTGCTTTAGGAATTTCTTTCTGGATCTGCATCGCTATATTGGCATCTTAATTTAGGTTTCTGTTGCTGTGAAGAGAAACCATGACCAAGACGACTCTTATAAAGGAAAGCATTTAAACGGAGCTGGCTTACAGTTCAGAGGCTTAGTCTGTTATCATCATAGTGGGAAGCATGACGGCACACAGGCAGACATGGTACTGGAGAGGTAGCTGAGAGTTCTACATCTGGATCTGCAGGCAGCAGGAAGAGACATGAGACATAGGCCTGGCTGGAGCTTCTGAAACCTCAAACACCCACCCCCCAGTGACACACTTCCTCCAACAGGCCACACTTACTCCAACAAGGCCACACTTCCTAATAGTACTACTCCCTGTGAGCCTATGGGGGCCATTTTAATTCAAACCACACTTGGCTCTGCATTACTTACTGCGGAGACCTCAGGTTTGGAATCTTCCTTGTCTTTTTACTTGGTTTCTGATTCTAAGCTCATTACCATCCCTCTTTGCTCACTCCATGAAACAGCCCAATTCTGTGTTGGTGTTTGGCTTCAACATAGGTGTTCCACATCAGGATTCTGGTCTCAGTGATGTCTTCAATCTCTGAGTTGCCTTTTGATACACAAGGCCATCAATGGCTTTCAAATATTCTTGCCCAGCTCCTTTCCAGCTTTTCTTCAAATATGCACCTAACAGCCAAGCAATAGTTAGTTAGTTAGGTAGGTAGGTAGGTAGGTAGGTAGGTAGGTAGTAAAGCTATTTTTGAGGCAGGATCCCACTGTATAGTCCTGGCTGATTTACTATGTAGACTAGACTGGCCTTGAACTCAGAGAGATCTGCCCCCTCAACCCATTGAGTGATGAGATAAAGTTTGGCAGCATCATGCATGAGAATTCAATTTATTTCTTATTTTAAAAATAAATACAGTGCAGGCCCATGAGATAATTCAGTGGAAAAAGCACTTTCTATACAAGCTTGAAGAGTTTGATCCCTGGGACCCACATGAATTTGGAAGGAGAGAACTGACTATAAGAAGTTGTTCTCTGCCCTCCACACACGCCCCCCCACACACACATTATACACCACTGCATGCGCGTGTGCATGCACACACGCGTGTGCGCACACACACACACATACTCACATCATACATCACTGAATACACACACACTATACATCACTGAATGCACACACACACACACACACACACATTAATAATAAATAAAAAAATTAGGTTAAAATATAAAAGAAATACATTAAACAATCAAGGCAGATGCTACTGTGTAACTACAATTGTGGAAAGTAGAAAATGCAAGTAAGTGGCAGTCTTTTCCTCCACTGCATATAATAAGCCGTTTTTCTATTTATTTTTACATATGATCTTTATTTAGCAAATAAGAAGTCATGTATTTTGTGTTATATAGTATGATACTTAATATATGCATTGCAGACTGATTAAAGTAAATTAGCATGCCCATCACTTCTCACAACTTTTAAGTGAAAGCATTTAAAATATACTCTAAGCAATTTTCAAGTGTACAATACATTATAATTAACTACAGTCAACTTGCTGTATAACAGATCATAATGTACTAATTCTTCCTAACCAAAACTTGGCTCCCTTTAACCAAATTCTCTTCATTCCCACTGCTTCCTGAGCTAGGTAGGCAATTACCCTCAACTCTGCTTCCAGGAGTTCAATTGTTTCAAATTCCATCTATCAGATCGTGATGCTTATTTTTGGGGACCTGGCTTATTTCACTTATTATAAAGTCATCTCGGTGCATCCAAATTGTTGCCAACAACAAGATTTCTTCTTTTTTAAAAATTATTATTTTTAAAGAAAGCAGTTAACTTTATTTTATGTGCCTTGGTGTGAAGATGTCAGATACCTGGAACTGGAGTTACAGATAGTGGTGAGCTGCTATGTGTGTGCTGGGAATTGAACCTGGGTCCTCTGGAAGAGCAGCCAGTGCTCTTAACTACTGAGCCATCTCTCCAGCCCCCCAAGATTTCTTCTTTTTATTTGTTGTTAGAATATATTTAATGTATGATATAGTTTCATCATGACATTTTCATACATGCATATAATGTATTTTATCATGTTCACTTCCCTAATTGTCCACGTTAGACCTTCCTTATCTTCCATCTGTCCCCTTCCTTGTCCCTAAATTTCCTCTCCTATATTCACACATTTCTCTTTAATCCATGCATGAGGGAAAATACTCAGTATTTGTCCAAGTCCATATTATTTTGGTTAATATAGTGATCTCCAGTTCCATGTATTTGCCCGCAGATGGCATTTCATTCTTCACAATGCCTGAGTAGCACTCAATGGTGCATGCACACCACTTTCTTTTATCCTTTCATCCATGGATGGACGAAGGCTAATTCCTTGAGAATATTGTTATGAACAGGACCACAATAAACCTAAGAATATGGATCTCTGTGCTAGGCTGTCTTCAATTCCTTTTCCAATACACCCAGCAGTGGTATATACAGCTCAATCATATGGTAGTTCTACATTTCAATTTTTGAGGAGCCTCCATACTGATGTGCATAATATCCGAACTAATTTATATCCCTGCCAGCAATGTGTAAGTCTTCTTTTTCCCCTGCACCCTCACTGGGATTTTTGGCTATATATGTACTTGGAAATTGTCGTTCTGACTTGTGTGAGACAGAATCTCAACTCATTTTTTATTTGAATTTCTCTGATATCTAAAGATACACACACACACACACACACACACACACACACACACACACACACATTGGATTGGACTGAACCTAAGGCTTGTGCATGCCAGGAAAGCAAACTACCAACTGAGCTCTTATTAGCCATGCGTACTTCTTCTTTTAAAGGGGGGTCTGTTCAGTTCATTGGCTCATTTATTAGGTTATTTTTAGTTGTTAATTGCTTTTTTAATTTTAGATTTTTATGTACCCTGGATATTAATCCTCCATTGGATGAATAGCTACCCATTTTTTTCCTCCAGTTCTGTGGGCTTTTGCTTCCTTCTGTCTGACCCTTCCTATTTAACAGCGATTTTGTTTTCTTGCCGCTCTTTTGTCAGTTCATGTAATGGCATCACCTGCCGCGATGGGCAGCGTCCCCTCAAGCCATGAGCCAAAATGAGCCCTTCCTTAAGTGGTTGTGTCAGGTGTTGGGTCTCATCAATGAGAAAAGTAACACATGCGCAGTCTGAGGGCTCTCGTGTCTTCAAGCTCTGGCAGTCAGTTGACCCACCCTACCCAGGTCGAGCTTCTACCTGAGGATTCTTTTTGACTCGTTGAGCTAGTGGCTGACAAATTCCAACTGAGTATTCTTCCAGCATCTCCACCTCCTTATCAAACTTCTCTTTCATGCTGTGCATTGTTATTCATATTCTGTTTTAATTCACCAATTATCCGAATCCATCCTTTGGAATACTTCGTCAGGAATTTACCCACTCCACCATCACTGGAACCAGTTACCTTTATAGGAGTCCATGCTAACTTTTTTTTTTCATATTTCCTGTGTCTCTGGGTTGCTGTTTGCATATCTGAGGTCAAGTCACTGACTAAAAAGTCTTAGTTCCCCATGTTGGTTCAACTAACATACTAAGAAAGTTCTAGGCAGGAGTAGGCCATGATAGGACTAAGGTATAGTTTCTTAACAACTGGGCTCAGTCGTTAAACAGAAACCCAACCTACTCATGTCACCAGGAGCCATCTACAGCCCCACTCACAGAGAGCAGCAAGAACAAGTTATAAAGGAAACAACCCTAGAAATATAATAATAACCAAGTAAAAATAATTATGCCCATCACTTGATACTGCAGGAAGAAGCACTAAAATAATACAGCATGGAACAAGAAGATATTTGTTAACAGGGATAAGAGTGGTAACAGTGAAATAACAGTAGAGATGCTGCTGCATCCAGAGCCAAAGAAGGCCCAGCCTTGTCTTCGGTAGGGTTACTGTTGCAATGAGGAAGCACAATGACCAAAAGCTAACTGGGGAGGAAAGGGTTAATCTGAAGCACATTGTAGTCTGTCTCTGACAGACGTCAGGACAGGAACCCAAACAGGGCAGAAACCTGGAGACACGAGCTGATGCAGAGGCCATGGATGGATGCTGCTTACTGGCTTGCTCCTCATGGTTTGTTCAACCTGCTTCCTTGTAGAACCCAAGACCACAAGCTCAGAGGCAGCCCTACCCACAATGGGCTAGGCCCTTCCCTATCAATCACTAATTAAGAAAATGCCCTACAGGCTTGCCTAAGCCCTATCTTATAGAGGCATTTTTCTAATTGATGTTCCCTTCTCTCAGCTAACTCTATCTTGTGTGAAAATGACTTAAAACTAGCCAGCAGAAAGTAAAAGTTGTGAAGTCATGGAAGCTTCTACCATAATCTCAAAGGCAGACCCAGAAAACCAGGAAATGTGTGCCAGGGTTGGAGTCTCTGCAGTTAGTCCATGAGAAATCGGTGCCTGGAGTTGTGAGTGAAGCCACAGCTACCACAGAGACCCCTGTGGAGTTAGAGATGCCAGCAATGTGGAATGGGTGCTGCAGAAAACCACGGGCAGACTACAGAACCAGTCCAGAAGAGAGACCTTGTGTGATTCAACCAACAGGGCTATGATAGCAAAGTTGCCCAAATCCTTGGAAGGTAACTTCCCATCTCCGTGTGGCCCAGATGCCGCCAGACATGGAGCTAAAGGATTGGTGTTTGCCTGTCTTGGTTTATGTCTTGCTTGGGTCTATTTCTTCCTTATTATTCTCCTGTCCCTAATCTTTTAGAATGGCCAGGCTTTCTCTCTGCCTTTGTATGTCAGAGGTACAGAACTTGGGTTTTTTGTTTGTTTGTTTTCTTTTTACAAGATCTCATAGTTCAGAATTGCCTTAAGAATTTGAACCTCTCTAGGTCTTAGACTTACTGCAGCTTAAAACCAACACTTAAAACACTCGAAACTGCCTGTTCTCCCTTCCTAGGGAACTCATAGCTAGCTTCTCTGATTGACAGCCTCAAATTTCTGCTTCCTCTATCTCCGTCCAGTTGCATACTGTGTGCACCTGTCAACATCTCTCACTCAAAGTGTTTCCCCTGCAGGTAGACCAGCTCTCCCAGTCAGGGCTAGGTAGATGAGTGAGTCACCCTTGCTGTGAGGACCTGGGGACATGACAATCCAGGCACTTCTGACTCTCAATGCCCCAGACTCAGGTAAAAGCCTCTTAAAACGGCTTCCCACCACGGCACCGCAGCCACGTACGCAGAACTTTCTTAGTGCCAGTATACTGTGGAGACTCTGGTACTCGCGTCCGCTCAGACAGCCGTTCTACTCCGTACTGAATGGTGATAAATAGTTTTCTGAGTCTCTCTTCTTTTTACATTTGTCTCAGCCTCTGCCCTCTACCAGACTACCACTCCCTTCTTTCTCCTCTCTGAGACTCAGAGTTTTCTTCTGCTTCCTTTCCCTTAAAAAGAAAAAAAATTGAGATTCTACCTAGTCACAACCAAAGCTATAGAGCTCACTTTCTGGGGGGGTCTCCTTCCTCTTGCCTCAGCCCCTGCCCTGGTTGCAACTAGACCACCGGCCTGCTGGGACTGCCTTCCTCCTCCTCTTCCAAACTTCTCTGACTTTCTTTTTAAAATACGGTTCCGTGTGTTCAGTGCTGAGAATTCAGTACCTCCTTGCCACTGGCTCCTCAAAGAGAAGCTGCTCTTCCGCAGCTCCTACTCTGTTCCTGGGAGGAGGCATTGGTGATGTTGAATGCTGAGTTGGCCTACCATCTTCCAAAGATCTACCTTGTTTATTTCCTAACCTTGAACAACCGAGTACTGCTCCATCATGCATATATACTACCTTTACTCACACATTTATTTACTAATGGACGTCTAGATTGGTTCCATTTCCTGGCTATAGTGACTAATGTTGTAAAGATATAAGAGTGTGGCTGTCTCTTAGATACACTGATTCTATTTCCTTTGGCTATACACTCAGTAGGATTGCTACAGCAACCCTTTAGTTTCTAGAAGAGAAGACTCCATACTGTTTTCCATATTGCTGTCTGGCTACAATAGGCTTTTAAGTTTTTTTTTTTTTAAATACTTTTTCAGGATGGTTTAGAGGTTTACAACAGCTATCAGTTAGTTCTTTATTAAAAGTTTTTAATTTCCTGTATGTGTGTTGTATGTACACCTGTGTGGTGAATGTGTATATGGTGTACACATGTGGAAAGGGAAGCATCCATGGGCATTCAAAAGCGCCAGAGGAGGATGCTGGGTATTCTTCTGTATCACCTTCCCACCTTATTCCTTTGAGACAGGGTCTCTCACTGAACCTGGACTTGGTCTAGTGGTCAACAGGCTCCAGCAATAATCCTGTCTCCACTCCCACATTACACCAGAGTTGCAAGAATTCATGACCACAACTGAATCTCTACGTGGCTAGTAGAGTTTTGAACTCAGATCCTCATGATTGGGCAATATATCCTACCTACTGAGCCATCTCCTCAGCACCCCAATTTTTAAATTTAAATTTATGAAACTCTGTTGCAACTTAAACATGGTTTTTTTTAATAAGTATACAAATAGCGATCTTAACCAAATTACAAGTGATCAAACATTCGCTACAGTCCAATTAGATTCTTGGACCCAAAAACTCAGGGACCCAACATAGAAAAGGGGAAATGGACATGAATTCCCACCCCTAACCAAGAAGCTATCTGCAATTAATACTTCTGGGAAAGGGGAAATAAGTTTTCTGTGGAATATCACTAGATGTATCAACCACACTCCAGGGCAAGCACTGTGCTCAGGAGCAGGAATAGCTTTTAACATGGTCCCAGTGTTCATAATGAATACGTCTTCCTTGATAGAGTGATTTTTAAAACCAAATAGAAAACCTCTGCATCATTTACGAGTCCCCTGCGTAGGAGAAGAAGCTGTCCTATTTTATGTTTGTTGGTTTGAAAGGGTGTTTGAGAAGGAATGGGAAAATGAGCCCAAGAGATCAATATTCTGAACAATTAACCTATAAACAAATAAATAACGTGGTATATGGGCTACTTACTGTCACATCGCTACAGACAAGACAATAATAAGTTTGGGAGTGAGGCCGGCGTGATGGATACCGTTGGATCAGCAGCATGCTTTGCCAGATTTGGGGACAAAAGCACACGTGCTCTCTTTTATTGTTCTGCCTTGTAAGGGACACACTCTGCTTTCCCTAGTCCGTAATCCTCTCACCCAGACACTCATCAATAATTCAGACATTTATATTTGTTCTCAGAAGAATGGCATACGATAGCTCTACCAACAGAAAGGCCGAAGGAAACTTAGCTACTAGGGAGCCAGCCATTAAGTCACTTTTTAGTGCTCCAAGGAAAAGAACCATTGCAGGGTTTGTCTAGAACCTTACAGACAGAGTTGGGCTGTATGCATACCTGGGGCCAATCTGATTGTAAGTCAGTGGTTAGGGACTGTGTGCATTAGAATCCACTCAGAGGGATTTTAAATACTCCATTCTGGCCTGTTCCCTTCTCTAGTCAATTCTAATGAAATTTCTATACTTTGGGCATGTACACATGCAGTTTCTGAACCTCTCCAGATGACTCTGAGGTACATGGAAGATGAGACTGCCAGCTTTAAGCAAGTCAGACTCCTTGGGTTTAGTCCCCACACTACATCAAGCCCAAAACTTCACAAACCTTCAATGTTACATTTTTCTGCCTGGTACAAGGGTCTCAACTAAATTAACATGAAGATCCTTTGACTAGATCCAAGGAAGGCATGGACTCTAAGGGATACCCATTTATGACAAAATAACAGAAAGTTATTAAAGTGAATAAAGTTTTCACTAACCAAGATCTTCAGCAAACACACTGAGAATGTGTTTCCTAGAAAGAGCACCATTTGGATAAACTTAGAAGTATGTATTAGTAAAATACACATTTTTATATTTTAAGATGTGTTTTCCTATTTGGTTTTTGGGGAGGTTCCTGAAAAGCTGAGTGTCCTATTATTGTGAAAATCTGACATTTACATAAACTTTCAAACCTTGTGTAGTCGTCCTATGGAAAGAGAAGAAACACAACAGATGAAATGATGTTGGTTTCTTACCTTTTTTTGATTCTTCTCCAAATCAGGTAATGTTTTCCTTTTCTATATATAATAAGAACTGATATTCTGGGACTGGAGAGATGACTCAGAGGTTAAGAGCACTGGCTGCTCCTCCAGAGGTCCTGAGTTCAATTCCCAGCAACCACATGGTGGCTCACAACCACCTAGAATGGGATCTGGTGCCCTCTTCTGGCCTGCAGGCTGAACACTCACTGTATACATAATAAGTAAATAAATCTTTTTTTTTTAAAGATTTACAAAAAAAAAAAGAAGAAGAAGAAGAACTGATATCCACAAAAGTCCAATAGTGGCACTCATACCCTTGTGGTAACATTAGCTCTCTAACTGGACCCAAGGCCTGTTCAGCAGGAGGAAAATCATGCCTGGTACTGGAAACCTACCTAGGGCTAGTGAGGCATAGATCTTAGAAGAACACCTCCTACAGCCACTTTTCTAACCTAGTGTAATTCCTAGCTGCATTCTAAATACTTACCCTAGACCCACAGATAAGTGATGCTCACACTTCATCAAAGAAGCTTCTCTTCACACAGATACTACTATAGAAAGTCACAACTTGTTGGCTAGAGAGATGGCTCAGTGGTTAAGAGCACTAGCTGTTCTTCCAGAGGTCCTGAGTTCAATTCCCAACAACCACACGGTGGCTCACAACTTCTCAAAATGCAGAGAACAGCTGATCCTGGGGTGCCAGTCCGCAGTTGACACAGCAGCAACACAACCACCTCACCTAAGATTCAGAGAACATCACTGAAGAGAGGACAGAAGGATTGTAAGGGCCAAAGGACCAGAGAGTCTACAACAGGATTGTGTCTCCTAGAAATGACAGGAAAGCTGCAACCATTGTCTTAGTTAGGGTTTCTACTGCTGTCGAGAAACACCATGACCACTCTTATAAAGGACAACATTTCGTTGAGGTGGTGGCTTACAGTTTCAGAGGTTTAGCCCATTATCATCATGGCTGGGAGTGTGGCATCTGGGAGTATGGCAGCATGCAGGCAGACATGGTGCTGGAGAATTCTACATCTTGATCCAAAGGCCATAGGAAGTAAACTGAGACAGTGGGCTTGGCTTGAGCACATAGGAGACCTCAAAGTCCGCCTCCACAGTGACACACTTCCTCCAACAAGGCCAAACCTACTCCAACAAAGCCTCACTTTGTAATAGCCCCACTCCCTTTGGGAGCCATTTTCTTTCAAACGATCATACCCTGGAAACCTTAACAATACAGCTGCCTAAAAAGACCTGAGTGAGGACAATTCCAATTGATGTGCTAAGATGGAAGAGAAAAATCTCACAGGGCCCAATTCCTAGACAAAGAGCTACAGGAAATTCAGGACCACTAAGAGCAAGAACTAGTCTTCCCTGGTGTTATCTAATACCAAGTGGTCAGTCATGAAAACATACACCTAATAGACTCAACAGGGTGCATTTATATATTTGTATATTTATATATATTTGTGTGTGTGACAATAACAATTAAAGAAAAAGAGACCATGAATTTAAGAGAGATTGAAGAGAGAACATAGGAGGGAGTGGAGGTAGAAAAAGAGGGGAAAGGAATGATCTAACTATATTTTAATTTTTTAAAATGGAAGTAAAATTAAATAAGAAAGAATTCATAGAGCAAGTCTTTAGACTAGGGTAGCACTGCTTCTAAATAACTGAGACCATGGTCATGAGTTAAAAGATTACATACTGTGAAGATAGTTTATAAAACAAAATTACAGCTGAAGTGCAATCACAATAAAATATCACCATAAAATATCATAAAATGCAAAATATTAATAGTCAAATGGATAGAAAAATATATACTCAATGATAACCAGAAAAGGACCTGGGCATCAGATACCAATATTTTCTAAGCCTAGCAGCTGCTAAGATACAAACACCTCATGAGAAGCAGCTACCAACTCTCCGAAAGAAAGAAAAGGTGTAACCTATTTTTCATCTATTAGCTCCGTCTCTGGGGTTAAATCGAAGGGAATGCTTTGACAATATTTATGTGAGCAGGATGAAGTAATACAGAAGAAGCCAGCTGCCAGGGAGATTAGACCCACGGAAAAGAAAACTCCAACTAAGAGAGTTGGGGAAGAAAAACATTAAAAATTAAAGCCAACCGATAACTGAAAGAGAGAATTTTACATCTGAAAAGATTTTTGAACTATAGAGAGTATTAACAATGGAAGACGTGTCTAGGGAAAGTTGAAGAGGAAAAGAGAAATGAAAATAGCCAAACAAAAGTCAGCTCATTCGGTTTTATCATTTTAATGAGTATAAGCCAAAGAGTAAGGTCACAGACAAAGGTTCATTTCTTCTTTGTCCTTTTGTGGGTTCCCAAGTCAACAAATATTTGCACATAGAATAAGGCAACCTCTAAAGCAGGAAATGGAAATGGCCAACGGAGCCCAGTGCGTTTGTTATTGTCAACATGTTTAACCTTTGCTTTCAGATATTTCAAAATATTTGCTTCTGGCATCTTCTGTCCCAAGATGTATTCTGACTCAGTAGTTAATAGGCCAAAGTTTGGTCAGGCCTTATCTTCAACTTCTTCAGTTTCACCTGGCAACAGGCATGCCCAGAGTCACATGCTGGCCTGGTGAAGAAAGCACTGAGAAAGCTTGCTGTGTAAACACACACACACACACATACATACACACAACAGTTTTTGTTTGTTTGCTATATTCTGGGTTGTTGGGGTTTTTTTAACTTTTTCATACAATATATTTTAATGTTTTTCAGTTGCCCAGTTTCTCTCAGATCCTACCAAGCTCCGTACCTACCCCTCTCTGACTATGCCCCTAAGACCAGAACAAGCACAACTTCATACCAGACAAAGTCCCAACATAGAAAAGGGGAAATGGACATGAATTCCCACCCCTAACCAAGAAGCTATCTGCAATTAATACTTCTGGAAAAGGGGAAATAAGTTTTCTGTGGAGTATCACTAGATGTATCAACCACACTACAGGGCAAGTACTGTGCTCAGGAGCAGTTGGCCAAAACAAAACATACCCCAGACTTTTCTTGGGGAAGCAGGGCTTTTTCTTTCATTTTCATTTAGATTTTTGAATCATGAGGATGTGGCTGTTGGTGGCAATGGAGAATACTCATGCTGTTTGTATCATTGAATTATAGTCACCATCATTCTTTATTTCTACATGGGATACTCTTTAGAGTACTTTCTCCTAGACCTGATGAAATGGGTCTTAATATTTGACATCAGGAGCATGACTGCATATACATTCTAAGCAAAATATACTACTATACATGCATTCAATTTAAACCCAAAGTAGAACTTATAACTAGTGTCTGAAATCTTTGCTTAGATTTTTTTAGAGTATCTATGTATATTCAAGTACAATATGCCATTAAGAATCTGTTTCTACTATTCTAAAAGGAAAACACTAATTTAAAACTGCCTTAAATATTACCTAGTGGCTAAAAACATAAGTGTAAATTGTCCATATAGATGCTCCAGGCTTTACATTAAGATTATCAATAACCTTTAATTTTGTTGCTGTCAAGATAGGGTCTCATGTAATAACACAGGAAGGCCTCGAAGTCATCATGTAGCCAAGGATGATCTTGACCTCTATATTGTCTACCTTCTCCTCCCAAGTGTAGGCGTGACAGGTGTATATCATCATGTACCATAACCTCTGAAATTTTTGTCTCCCAGAAAATATTCAGTTACTCCCACGGTAATAAAAAGCAACAGGTTGAGTGCTTTCTTGTATCACAGGAATAAATTGGATAGTAAGCTAAACTGGACGAGCAGATGTTCAAGACCATCCCCAGCTACACTGCAAGGCCATCCTGGGCGCCATGAAACAGTCTCCCCAAAAAATATACCAAAATACGAAAGCCATGAATGTTTATGTAATCAAAACAGTAAACACTGGCAGAGAGCAGATCCCCATTGAAACCGCCTGACTCTTGTCTTCCATAATAATATGGCAAAGTATATTTTCTGTCCTTACCTTGAGGTTGTTGGTCAGCAATGGAGCCTGGGGGCAGCTGCTTACCACATCCTGTCCACTGTGTAAGATGTTAGGAATCGCACACAGGCAAACGTAGCATGGACAAAGTTAGCCTGAGGAACTCATGATCTTTGTACTTGAGACTGCAGAACTGAGGAACAATTTGGTTATGATCTGATATGTGTCACTGGGTTATAAGCAGCTATCTGTAAAGAGTGCCTGAAAGTCTGAGATCCCATATCTGATACACCCTGCCCCTGAGTCAGCTTCTCAGCAAGGTGACCCTTCTAGGGAGACTGTCCTCCATTTTCCGGTCAACTGCCTTGTAATAAAGGTCTTTCTCTGTCCTTCTCATTCCTTTCAACTATTCAGCTTCTGTTGGACATTAAGCAGACCAAACCCTTGCACAGTAACGCTACTCATTAAAGCTTTCTGCATTCAGTCAACTGTTATTTATTAAGCATGTACTATACGCCAGGTACTTCTCTGATCTAGGTAAAGGAACAAGAAACTGAATTGTGTCCGCTTCCATTATCTTATAGAGAAGTTAGAAAATGAAGTTAAACCAGAGTGCCGCAAAACTGCTTGAGTGTGAGAGATCTCTATGGGGAAGTAGGCATGGAAGGGAGGTAAGAGAGGGTGGGGGGTGAGAGGAAATAGAATCACTATATGCTTCCATGAAATTATCCAAAGGTAAATTTAATCAATAATAAAAATAATTTATTTGACCTTCGCACGTGTGACATTTCATCACAGAGATAGGACAAGACACTCAGGTGGAAATACTCTTTGTTTTCTGCCTACGCCACCAGACATTCCTCACACACCTTCCTGGCTTCACCTCCACTACCAATGTTAGGATTTGGGACTCCTTTTCCCATCTCATGCAGCTTCAGGGTTTTAGACAATCCCTATATGCCCATGACTCTTAGATTTAATCTCTAGACTAGACTTCTGTCCTGTATTTAAAGCTTTAAACTTCCATCAGCATAGCTTCTAGACATCTTACATTGAAGTTATCCCAAAATGAACATCCAATCTCCCTTTCCAATCTGGTCCACTTAGTTTTCTTTATTTGAACTGAGAATGCCTATCAGTTGCCTCTTCGCTTTTAAATCTAACACCGAACCTGTTAGGAAATTCATCCAACTCTACTCTTGGCCTTATGACCTTGTGACAGTCTTTATTGTCACTCTTATTGAAGTTGCCACCAGCTCTGGCCTACAGTCTGTCCTGCAATCACATCCTCCCTTGAACACATAGACCAGAGCCTACTTGGTCTCTGCTCAAAAGTCTCCAGTAGTTCCCAGCTCATTTAAGAGCAGCAGTCCTTAGAATGTTCTGTAAGGTTGTGTTTGGCCCACACTGCTGTTACTCATCTGGCTTTGACTCCTCTTATTCTTTGCCTGTTCTTCTGTTCAGCCCTACTGCCTTCACAGGCTTTATCTACCTGCTTGACCAACTCAGCCTTCCCCTTTATGCCTTTGCCCAAATATTCAGTGAAATATTCCCTAACAATCCTAGGGCTGTGTATGGTGGTGCTATAACCCCAGCACTTGGAAAGTTGAGGTAGAAGGGTCACAAGTTCAAGGCCAGTCTAGAATACATCAGAAGAGAGAAGCTGAAAAAAAAATTCTCCATTTCTCTCATCCCCTGAATTCTAAACACTTGCTCATTTTCCCCCAAACCACCCACTGTGTCCTTTATACTTTGCTTAATTTTTATGCTTATTTTAGGTTTCATGCACTCCAAAAACAAACAAAAAATACATTTCTTTGAAAATTGCCAACTATATAGTAAGAGCTTAATATCATATTTGTTAAATACAAATGTATATTTGAGTCCTGAAGAGATGGCTGTGATTGAGAGCATTTGCTGCTGTTTTGGAGGATCTGGGTTTAGTTCCTAACACCCTCATGGTGACTCACAATCATCCATAACTCCAGTGCCAGGAGGTCTGATGTCTTCTTCTGACCTTCATAGAAACCAAGCATGCACTTGGTACACATACGTACATTCAGGTAAAGCACTCATGCACATAAAACAAGTAAGTCTTTAGAAAGTTAATGTATATATAAATTTATTGAAAGAATAGAGCAGAAAAGTTTGTTATCAGAAAAGTAAATTGTCAAAGAAATGTCATTATTTTGTCCATCTTAATTAGTACATAAAATGATATTGAAAGGATTAAGACTGGGAAACTATTTAACTTGAATTTAAAGGAACATAGCTGCCTATTGTTAGCAAATGTTTGTTGTTGTTCAGTTTATCTGTAGTTCAACATTTGTTCCTATCTTTATTCATATGCCTTTGTCTATACAAACATGTACTCAAAGTGAATTATTGCTGGTGAATTCACTGGGTCATAAAGTAGATGCATTTTAAATTTTCAAAGTCATTGCAAATTATCTTTATGAGTATGCATCAATTTATATTTGCACCATCAGGATATATATATAGGGCTGAATATTGGAAATTTTCAGTAATAATTTTTTATTGTAATGAAATAAATATACGCACATGAAAACATCAACTGTTTTATAAATTCTTTCAATGATGAATAAATACAGTGAGCTGAATGATCACTGGGGCTGACTAATGTGCTGAGAAATGAAGGGATAGATGGAAAGACAGATAAATGGATGACTAGAGGAAGGCTGAGTGAACAGATACTTGATGAGATATGAGAGGTGTGTAAGAAGAGAAAATGGGGAAAGGGTTGCCTGGTTGGGTGGAATAATTCAGGTCACAGTAGAGAAGTCATTCAGCTTTGATTTTTGAACAAGGAAGAGCACTCATTAAGGGGAACAAGTGAAAATCATGTTTTGTTTCTTTCCTAATTAATTCCAAGAGACTAAAATGAAACATCAATAACACATTCCTTTCTCAAAAGATAAAGCACTCGCTGCTGCTTGAAAAAGCAAGTGTTTTTGTGTGAAGCTGACTGGTAGCAAGATGCTGAAAAGTCTGAAATGTAATTGTAAAACACATTCTGTAATCTCCCACGTCCCCAGAGAGTTGTGGCTTCAGACAAGCAACAACTAGAAAGGTTTGGAAACAAAAAGAAATGAGTGGCCTTCACAAGATTAACTCATCTTGAGAAGGGTGCTTCCAGAGACAGGGGGTTGGTTCAAAATCATGATAAAAAAAAAAAGTCACCTTAGAATACAACAGAAACCGCTGGTGCTGCCTGGTCACCTGCACAAGCACATTGTGGCTACTTTTATCTTCAGAAAATTGACTCAAAACCCATTGGATATTGTTTTTCCAAGGACATATGACATCTGAAATTCCCTTTGGCTCTACCAACCTAATTGAGTTCCAGTGCTTTCTCTTTCTAATCGATGCCAGATACCTTAAGGTTACGGTGGCTACCTTCCTGAGTGTCTTGAACAACATCTCTTCACAGAATTATAAAAGAACATATCTTACATTTTCACCATGAAATTTGTGTGGAAATATTCCTGCCGATAAAGAGGGCGGGAGACAAATGTGCTTAGAAGTCAGCAAAAGCTGAGTTTGAATTTTGACTACTACTTCGGGTTGTATGAATCTCAGAGTCCTCGGATCTTTATCCAGTTAATTATTATGGGTATGTACTGATTTAGTCTATAGAAACACACACACAACACAAACGTGGCCTTCCATTCTTAAGTAATTGTTCCAAGAAAAGACACAAGGATGAAAACAGATGTGCCTTTGTGAACTATCATTATACATTGACTACTTATCTGGAGAGTGAAATGATTGGAATTTCTTGGTTTCAAGAAATGTAACGGTCAAGAAAGCCAAGAATTTGTGTCAGTTGTTGTCTATGCAGAGAGCACCCGGGCATTCATTCGCTGGTGAAGTTCAGTGCATCTTCTACAGCTATGAATCATCTGTTCAAGCATCTGCCTTTTCATTAAGAGAAACAAAAATAAAAATGTACCACTTTTCCTTGCCAATGCTGATAAATGGGAACAGGTGATGATCCCAGGAGATATGATGATGATGATGATTATTATTATTATTAATGAACTTATTAAAAATCTTGGGTATTTTTATAAGTGCACCAGATTTAAAATGCATAAAAAGTGAAAAATGAAGGCATGAAACCCCTGGAAATATACAGGGGACCACTAGGAAATGAGTTACCTGTGTAGTCTAGCCAACTAAAATTCTCAATGTAAAGCATCAAAATCATTGTGCTTTCTGCATCCCTTCCTAAAATACTGCCTGGAATTTTCCAGTCAGTTACAATAGACAGTTTCTAAAAAACAAATTCCAGTCATTAACTACATACAGGAAAAAAAAAAACACGGCATTTTATGGAAGTCATGTCAAATTATCTTTCTTTAATAATTTAGGGCCAATCAACAATTTAAGACATTGTATCCTTAGATATCAAATGTGATTCTTATCATCTGACAACTTACAAAATACAGCTTAGGTGATTTCTAACTATGCAAAGAACTTTGACCCCCAAATACAAAATATTTTCATTATATTTCATAGTATTTAGTGAAATGCTCAAGAGTCACCCTTCAGCTTGAACATGGTCACTCACTGCCTTCTTGGCAGAAACGTGCATTAGAAACTAGAAAACTAGCCAAGTCGCCTGACTTGGCAATGGGGAGAATGGAAGACTGTGGTTTTATTTGCTGCATATTCTTCAACCTTGCCCAAGTAACCAACGAACTCTCACAGAGCACATCACTGTAAAAAAAAAAAAAAAAAAAAAAAATCCCGAACAACCAGAGGGGAAAAGAAGGAAGGTCAAGAAAACACTCTGGCTGACTCAGTGGAGTTACTTTTAGAACTTAAGATTGAGACGTGCTTGACTGCATAAGTCACAGTGAAGGTGTATAATTAGATGGTGATTTAACACGGAGCAGATAAAATAATAGTGACATTGATGGCGGGGGTGGAGGGAAATGCTAACGGAGGCAGTGAAATGACTGTGGTACCCGGCACCTCTCTCCGTGTGTCTGTTAGCAATTTGTCAGACGGCAACAATAGTGGTAATTTCCCAAATAACAGATGTACATCAATGCACAATGACACCGCCTGGTATTTAAGATTGACGAAAAGAAATTGTGCTTGGATTATTAACTTAAAGAAATAGTTGTTAAAAACCTGAGTTGAGCCTACATATTATGAAGTGAAATAGAGAACTGATGGCTAGTCAGGAAAAGGTGAATCTGTCCAAGTCTTACCTACGATGATTTTTCAAGGGAGATAGTTACTTTGGGGACAGTTAGGAAAACTTAATCATCATGTTTCTCTAGGTAAAGCAGAAAGGTTTCCTGTCGCCTTTGAAATCGTGTTCTAACTATTGTCTCTCCTCTCCTGGTTCACCTGCCACTCCTCACAGGTATTCAAAGGTCTAGCCACAAACACCACAACTGCTACCCGTAAGAGCTTAGCTTTTCCACACATGTGCATATGTGATTCCTACTATCTTTTCTCTTCATTTAGTTACAACATCATTTCACTCAAATAGTACCCCTGAATGCTAAGCCTGAGTGATAGTTCTCCCAAGATAAGATCCCCAACTCAAGCTCTCAGGCTGCCATACCCCACCCCAGTTTTATTTTATTTTATTTTATTTTGCTCCTCAGGATTTCCATTTGAACACATGTCATCAATCACTCTATTAAAGTCATCTTTCACACTCACTGGGAGCTCTATAGGAGCAATGATTACATTGCCTTACTGTCCCTCAGTCTTTGAAGTATAATAGACGCTTAAAAAAAAAAAAAACAGGCATCAATGAATGATAGAATTAACGTATCAACGGGGAAAATGTGCTGAAAAATACCTCTCGTATCACTTTACTTCTCTTTTCTCAGGATATCTGAAAGAAAACTAACAAGGGGGTCTATATGTGTCCTTTTACTCTAAAAATTACTTCTAACTCAAGAAATACTTCCAAAACTTTCAAGTGGATATTGATTTGAAGTGTCCCCACAAGTACAGAGGATGGAAATTGGGAGTGATAGATGCATATGAAATATAGACTACCTTATTTAAACCTGACATTTTAAAAGATCCAGGTTATGCTTTACGAAAAATAATAGCTTCAAAGTAATCTTAGCTCTTGTTTTTTTTTTATTTTCTTGTTGTTATTTAGTTGTTATTACAATACATCATACATATCTAATTGGAAATTTTTTTAATCTAGGAAAACTGAGCACAACGGTCCATGTCTTTAATCCCAACACTAAGAGGAGGAGGGGGGCCAATATCTCTGAGTTCAAGGCCAGCCTGATTTATGTGGTGATTTCCAGGTGAGCTTGGATGACATAATAACACCTTGTCCCCCCAAAAAAAAATTAGAAAAAAAAATCTCAAAGTGTTTTAGACATTGAATATGAAAGTTTCACTGTTCTGTGTTCTAAACTAGGAGATGATTATTTTCTTGAATTTTATTATTCCTCTATACCAAACAGCACCTTGATTTTCCTGAAGAAAGCATAATGTAACAGAAACATGAACAAAACGTATAATTAAAATTCAGAGTGCAGCCATGCAGTGGTGGCACACACCTTTAATCCCAGCACTGGGGAGGCAGAGCCAGGAGGATCTCTGTGAGTTCGAGGCGAGCCTGGTCTACAGAGTGAGATCCAGGACAGGCACCAAAACTACACAGAGAAACCCTGTCTCAAAACAACAACAACAACAAAATCAGAGTGCAAAATGGTATAAGTAACCCTCTTTGCTTTTTAAAATGTCATAAAACAACATGTGCACTCAAAGAGGATATTTTGTATACAGTGTTATTATAAGAAGTAATGCAATTTGTAATTTACTAATATGTACATATAGAGATTTAAAAAATAATCATATACCAATGCAAATGATTGTGCAACTAGAAAAGCTTTTAGAATTGCTGCCTGTGAACTTTCAACATAGGACAAATGGCTTCTCCCCTTTGCCTTAGTCAAAGCAATTGTTCTTCATTTTTTTCCTTCTTAGTCACAAGCAATTTTTTTTAACTTCCCTTCTGAGAAGTCATCATAATCTGTCTACTCATTGAACCCCAGTGGGATGGTGAGATAATTACCTAAGTGAATCAGTTCTGAACCAAAGGAAACCTTTAACATTTCTTGAAGTGTCATGAGTAAGATGTCAGAGGAGTATGTGAGGAAAGCCACAGAATCCAGGAACAAAGGACTGGTGTATTAGGGATTACATACACCTACCAGGAAGCATAGAAACTCCACATTCTAGAACAGACGCATTTTTGTCGATGTGGCAAGATAGTCAGTCTTGCCACTTTTGCTACTATGTATCCAGGTTTGGGAGGGCTGCCAGTCTTATAGCAGAGGGACACTTCTGAATAGCAACTATTATATAAAAAAATAAACATGTATGTGCCTTAATTCAGAAACTACAGTGCATCCCAGAATTCAACACACAAAGTAAGAGCTTTGAAGCAATTTTAGAAAAAAGTGTTATGTGTGCTTAGGATCACCAAAATCAAGATCAGGCAAACATCCCTAATCTATCCTTGGTCTACAGAAGGTAAAATATTCTTCTGTTGTCTTCTTTAAAAATAAGTTAATTGTGGGTATCTACCTACCATATATGTCTGTGATACCCTAACTCTTTTACTATTCCAGCCATATTTCCTGCAAAGGCTGCTAAGGTCTCACATTACCTCATCCATCTAAACTAGTATTGATTAGTCTAAGAACAGTTACCTGGACAGGTATGGAATGGAGAAAAGGAGTAAGCCAAGGTACTCAGTCCTCAGGAGATTCAAGACGTCATCGTCATATTTTCAGAGCCAGGCCTCAGAGATTTTTGCTTAAGGAGAAACAGAGAATAGAATAGAGTCGCTGACCTGTCCCTGAAGGAACTGACTTCACTGCAACAGGAGTGTGGAAAAGTTGAAGCCTGAGGATACCCTCCGAACTTATGACATAAGGCCACTGAGACTAGAGGAGCAGATGTCACTGAACCCACAGGCTAGACCGTCACTAGATAACTTGCCTAAGGAGCAATGATAAAAAAAACGACAGCTGGGAGAAGTTCTCTTAGGTCATAAAATGTCTCAAACACTATCCCTTCAAAGATGACCATAAATAGCCAAATGCACTTAGTCATACTGAGGAGGAATCTACATCCTGGAGTAATGCTGAACATAATAGAATAAATCAACTTTTAAAAGTTGACTTTGTCAAATCAGGGTGGCTTTGGGGAATCTCAAGCCTGTGTCGTTGAAAAAGTAATGTGAGACACTTCACACTTCGTGGAACAACAGACCTTACACTGGAGCTGCAGTTAATCATTAAAAAATAAATAAACAAGAAAATACCAATAACAACGCCCAGAAGAAGGTGCATAGGGCCAAGGCGACAAAATATTATATTAAAATAATGTGTTGAGATGGAGGAAATCAAGGAAACTGTGTGTGAGAACGACCAATGCTAAAATTTAACAAAGCCTCTGGAATAAAGATACTGAGCACATCTTCAGAACTAAAGGAAAGCATAATCAAACAAATAAAGTAAGATAGATTAGGTATGTCACATGAAGAATATCAACACAAGAAATCATTAAGGAAATGGAAGGGGAGAGAGAAATTCTTGAGTTGGAAGGTATCATGAACGAAATGAAAAATTTGCAAGATGTGCTCAACAGAAAATTTGACAGAACCGATGAGAACCGTCTGTAACCCAAGGGAGGGAAAATACGAAGAAAAAGGAGCAGAGAGATATGAAGACATTAAGCACACTGACAAAAACATAATAGTACTAGTAGAGGAGGGAAAAAGAAGAAAGACTCAAAGAAATAATGATTGAAACTCCTCAAACTTCTTTATAAATTTTAACCCACTCATCCGGAGACTCAGTGAATTCAAACTTCTTTAAAATGTGAAAGTTAAAATAAGGATACTTTCACATTAAAAACTGAGATCATTTGACGCTACTGACAAGAAACACTAAAAGGAGTTATTTTGTGGTGAAAGTAAACACAGGCTGTAACTGATAGCCACAAGAAACCCAGAACACTAATAAGAGTAATTACATAGTTACTGGTCTCCTTAACTCGTTTAGACGTTCTCAGCATAGGCCACCTGTAGATAATGAGGGGGTAGCTAGACTAAGTTTCCAGGATAGCGAGAGATGCAGCACACCTGTAATTATAGAGCAGAGCAGGTGAGGAGGAACAAATCCATATCAGATTAAGGAAGTAACTATAAATGCTTCATCATACATAGAGCAACAAATACATAAATAAGCCCCAAACATAATCAGATTAATAAAACAAAACATCCCTGTCTTTCTTCTCTCAGCTTCTTTGAAGGTAAGAGTTCATAGAAGGGTCATAAACTATTTTAATTTTGTGAGGTCACATTTAACAATGTGCAGTGTTTAATGAGCGCAAACAGGAGGGAAGGGGTAGAGGTCTTAATATGTGCTAAGCTCTCCAGACTAAACAAATATATGGAAGTCTCTAACTAACGATACAATACATATTCCTCTTCTTTTATTTTGTTTTTAACGGCATCATTGGAATGGACTCATAAATAAAAGCATCCCACAACAAGGGTAACATAAACACTGAACCAAACACTTGTTCGTTTGTGTGTCACGCATTTGGCCACAGCAGCACAAAACTAACGGGCACAGAGTTCAGCTACAGCTCACGACAAAATTTACAACAGAAAATACCTAGACGGGAAAGCGTCAACGACCGCAGGTGTCTGAGGTAGAAGAAATAGTAATGATGATGGGTGTACATAAATGAAATAAAAAATGGAAGACAAGTCAAGATAAGTCACTGAAGCATGTGAAACTAATTCTTTGGAAAGATCGACAAAATAAACAAGCCTTTAAATAGAGATATGTAAAAAAAAAAAAAAGTCTTGAATTACTCAAAGTAGACTTGCAGGATGGAATATTGCCATCAACTTCACAAAAATAAAAATAATTGTAGAAGACGAGGATTGGGGAAGGTGACAGTTTTCCACAAACCGATCCACAGCATCCATTCAGTCTCTGCTAGAATCCCAGTTGGATTTTACAGGCATGTAGAAGGTCATTCTAAAAGTAACATGGAACTGTGAGACACTCCAAATAGTTTAAAGAAGTTTGAAAACAAAAGGAAAAAACAAGGAGTGGGCATAGGGCTCTCACTATAGAACACAGACTTAGCATTGACAAGACAGTGGGTTCAGACTCAGTACCAAATAATGAAAAAAAAAGAAAATAGGCTTCCTTTGAGTCCTTTTAAAAAGTGGGAGAGACCAGAAACCTAGGGCGGAGAATAAAATACTAAAATAAGGAGAGGCTAAAGGACACTTTCTGGCTCTCAGGGCCCCTGGACTTCCATGGTTTCTTGAGTCCCCAGATTAAGGGAGAGACTCTTAGCAAAAGAGCAAGTAGGGTCTAACTGGAAGACCCACACACAAGGAACCATACCATTCATGCTCAAACACACAGACAAAGAGAGATTAGTCTCTGCTTCACCCCCAGCTCCAATGGAGAGTAACCGGTTTTTTAATTCCCAGTTGAGACTCAGCCCCATGATAAACTCATTCTTCTACGTGGTGTTCAAACCTTCAAGACCAAACTATAAACCCAAATGATCTTGGAACTGAGGATTTTTTTGTGGACCCAGAATGATCACACTTAATACCTCTAAGCTCAGTTTTTGTTTTGGAAATCTGAGCAAAAAGTAAGCAAACGTGAGAACAAGGATGCTTGAAAGTAAATAGATTAAATTCAATCACTGAAAATTCAATAATCAAAACCTTAAACAGTGAGCGGGCTTAACAATGCTGTTAAGGAGACTGGAGAGACAAACACCCAAAAGCAAGATGGAAAATAACAGAATGTTTCACTATCACTTAAACAGTTGCTTACTCTTCCAAAGACTTTAAAGATGCTATTCATAGAAAATAATGGGAAGAGGAAGACAAATTTGCATATATTCACTCATGGGTGAAATCCAGATTTAAATGTGCATAAGCCTGTGTGTATGTGTAGCATGCAAGCAGAGAGAGGATTATTTAGGGGGAGGGGACCAGTGGAAAGCAACAGGAGGAACAAGGAACAAGTGTGTAACAGATGAACATGTGCAAAGTAAAATGAAATACATGCTTGAAAATAGCCATTATTAAGTCTTAATACAATAACTAATATTAACAATAAAAATTAACATTGACTAACATAATTCTAAAAATCCTAGGAACCCATTTTTATGTTTTAAATTACATTCTAATAGTTGAGTTAAATTGTCAAATATTGTATAGAGGAAACCATCAATTAGGAAGTTATTTCCCTAGAAAGTAAAACCTGAATGGCACACAAAGTTCTCTGACCATTTATAGTCACAAATCACATACCTCACCCCCAGCTTGAACAATAGGCATGCTTACATTTAGTCAAACACACTTGACTTATTTTGTGAAGACTTAGGACAGCCTCCAGAAAACAAAATCAAATACCTCAAATTAATATATCAAGGCCAAAGTAATCTAATAAGAGTAATAGATGAAAGCTCCAGAAATAAATAGAAGGTTCCAACCTACTCAAGTGCTATGTAAGAGTAAAGCCATGAAGGACCATCACAGGCATATTACTGGAGGAAATAAAGGCATGCAGTGTGAAACCTCCTTTTAACAAGGGTTGGAGTGATTTCAGGCTTTGCTTCTCAGAGCTTCATCTGGAGAGTTTTCTCAAACTTTTTGACGCTGTTTTTCAGCGGGTTTTTTTGTGTTGTTGTTGACCACAGGCAGCTGGAGACTCCATCTGAAACTTCACACTCGCTGTGTCAAGTTTGTTTTCCTTGGAGTGTTTTTATGAAATCAATTATGATGCTATCATGTCTCTGATTTAATATGCTTTTCAGAATATAATTTTTCTACATTTTAGTGCCTTTTTTTCCACTGTTTATTACCATGGGAGAAATGAATCTGAAGGGCATTTTGCACAATATTGTCTGGTTTCTGGAAGTCAATACATTTTATAGTGCTTGACACATTTCATTGTCTGGGCTGGTCAATCTGCCTTCCTCAAAAATAATCTGATATTGATTCATGATGTGCCACACTCCGTTTCCATTACTCTTGCTAAGCAAACTTTCTGATTCTTTCTTTCCAAAGTTTACTCTTTGCAAAAAGCATTAAATATAGCATGAGATAGGCTTTCACTTCGTCAAGAAAAAAAAAAACCACACACACACACACACAATTTTAAACCAAGGGTGTATTTTCCATTTTTTTATTATGGTGCATATTCTGAAGACTCTATTTGTAAATGTGCATAAACTTTCCTCACACATTTTTCCAAAATGCATATTTCACTTACGTTGACAAGTTACAATTAGAAGGTGGCAAAGGAAAGTGGTTTTGAAGGAAATGAATGTATGATACCCCCACACCGTCCTTAAGCAGACGTGATGGAGCTGTGCAAAGTGAAGGGATGGATTTTGAGCCTGAAGCTGGAGTACAAGGGGAGAGAAGAAGGAGACTGTATTTCCCGGAAACTGAATGAGTTGACTCTGGGTCAGCCTTTTGGAATGCAGTCAGGAAATCCAAAATAAGAAATAAGATGCAGCTGGCAAGAAGTCAGAAAAGGCAGGAGGAAAGGTGGCATGGCAGATCCAGAGTAAGAAGAGGATAAAGGCACGAGTTGCCCCTTTATTACATGGAGAGAAAAGCAATAATAGCGGATACCAAAGAGAGCCAGGGTTTAAAATTGTTTTGTTGAGGATATTATTTTTTTTTCCTAAGCCGAGTCAAAGCTTCATGGCAGAGATAAAAGAATTAGAAAAACGGCTAGCACACTGAAGCTGTTCAAAAACCATCGATACTGGAACTCCGTGTTGGACTTAGTGCCTGCATACTTTATCCGGACATGAACATATTTATTTAGATGTTTTATATGCCCAAATACATATATTCTTATATCACTATATCTTAGTAAATTATTTGAGTAGAGAAACCATTTTTATTTTATGAGACTCGAGTCTTCATTTAGGCATCCCTGGCTAGCCTAGAACTCACTATGTAGACCAGGCTGGCCTCAAACTCACAAAGATGCACCTGCCTCTGCCTTTCGAGTACTGGGATTAAAGACATTCACCATCACGTCTGACATGTTTATACATTTTACATGTGCCACTTTCCAGCTCATAATACAGTAGCTAACAGGTCAACTCAGCAATTTGTTAAATTGGATTATAATTACCAAAAAAAAAAAAAAAAAACCCTAGTGAAAATTGTCCAAAATATCTTTTAGATGTGGCTCTCAGAAGAAAACCAGTATAATACATTGAAGTAGCTTCTACTGCATCTTGGTTGTTCGGATGATACCTTTTTACATTTGTTATTATATACACGAGTTTTGGTGTCTGTTTTTAGTTATCGAAGTGAGGGAAACGTAGAAATACTTAGGCAGATAGGCACTTAATTGCAAAATTGCAGACAACTGGTTTGGGTGGCATGCACTGTGTGGTTGCAACATCCGTTGTGGGGCATACACACGGGGCATAAAATAATTCAAATATCCAAGCAAGGGCTGCTATACCCAGACGAGGATTTTGAACGAATTTCCCAAGAATGTCTAAGGACCACCATTTGTTTCCAGCTCTGCCCCAGCCTAACAGTGTCTGTCCCCTCAAAAGAAAACAAAAAAAAAAAAAAAAAAAAGAATTCTCCCCAGGCCTCCAGGCAGACACAGCACTGATCACGAAGAAATAAGAGTCAACAAAGAGAGTGTTCATGGAGAGAGATTTGGGCTTGCAAACCCACAGAGAAGGCCCTGGCAGGTGGTAATTTCCTAGACACTGGCAGATTGTATAAGGAAAGCCTGGTGAGGCGCATCCTTTCCCGTGTACTTATAATCTGGATTTTATACTACTGGAGGCCTACGTGGATCATTTTGTGGCCATGATACAGAGGGGAGAGCAACCCGTACAGGGCAGCACAGGACAAGAACTGCTTAAGATACACTGATCACAGACCAAGGCCAGCCAAACAAGGTCCAACTGAAGAGAGACACAACATTAGTAGAAGGTGTCTGTACATGCTGCGTAGAATCTCGAAGTGGAAGTATCGTAGTGCCAGTACCTTTGTCTCGTATCCTGGCTTTTGTGTTTTTAACTGTCAATCCCAAGCACTTAGAAATAACCCTTCCGTACCTCAGGAGCAGTTCATGTGAAGATGATTTGAAGGCGTGTGTCCTGGTGCCCAACAGGTTACAACTGGAAAAAAAAAAATTTCTATTTTTCTCGTGTCCCCTCCCTCTTGTTCTAGCTTTTTCTAGTCCTCCTTCTGCAACGTCTCTTCAGTGACTTTCAAATAATGTTTATGGTTTTCTTTGTAAATCCGGAGCTAGAAAAACTCCTGGACTCAAAGTTCTGACATAAAATGAGCAGGACTCCGGAGAGGGGGCTTCGCAAGACGGTGTCTGCCTGTGGTCCTACAGAAAAAAGAAGCTCTTCGGTACTGTACTGGCTAGTTTTATGTCAACTTGACCCAAGCTACAGTCATCTGAAAGGAGGGAGACTCAACTCAGAAAATGCCTCCTTAAGATCTGGCTGTAAAGCATTTACTTAATTAGTGATTGATGGGGGAGGGTTCAGGCCATGGTAGGTGGTGCCATCCCTGGGCTGGTGGTCCTGGGTTCTATAAGAAAGCAGACTGAGCAAGCCATGATGAGGAAGCCAGTAAGCAGCACTCCTCCATGGCTTCTGCATCAGCCTCTGCCTCCAGGTTCCGGCCCTGACTTCCTTCAATGATGGACCGCAATGTGAAAGTCTAAGCCAAATAAACCCTTTCCTCTCCAACTTGTTTTCTGTTTGTTTGTTTTGTTTTTACATCCTGACCAATGTTTCCCCTTCTTCCTGCCCTCCCAGTCCCCATCCTCCTCCCTTCTCCCCCCCCCCAACTCCACTCCTCTTCCTCTGTTTCTCTTCAGAGAAGGGCAGGCCTTCTGTGGCTATCAGCCAGCAAGCACCTCCTCTTCTATTAAGACTGAATGAGGCAACCCAGTAGGAGGAAAGGGTCTCAAAGGCAGGCAACAGAGTCAGTGACAGCCCCTGCTCCCACCCTTAAAAGTCCCACAAGAAGACCAAGCTACACAACTGTCGCATATGTGCAGAGGACCTAGGTCAGTCCCATGCAGGCTTCCTGGTTATCAGTTCAGTCTCTGTGAGCCCCTGTGAGCCCAGGTTAGTTGGTTTGGGGGTTTTCTTGTGGTGTCCTTGACCCCACTGGCTCCTGCAATCCTTCCTCCCCATCTTCTGCAGGATTCCCTGAGGTCTGCATAATGTTTGGCTGTGGATCTCTGCATCTGTTTCTATCAGTTGCCGGAAGAAGCCTCTCTGCTGATGACTGGGCCAGGATGGAACTAGAAAAGATCATCCTGAGTAGGGTAGCCCAGACCCTGAAAGACAAGCATGGCATGTATTCACTTGTAATTGGATACTAGCCGTAAAGGATGACCAGGCTACAATCCACAGACCCAAGAGAAGCTAAGTAACAAAGAGGGCTCAAAGGGGGGAAAACATGATCTCACTGTGAAGGGGAAATAGAATAGACATTGAGTTTGATGGTGGGGGGGTCTGGTGGGGAGATGGGAACAGGAGGGATCAGGTTGGGGAAGATGGAGAAAAAGAATACTGGGAGAGACAACTGGAACCTAGGACCTTCTCTGGGACTATCTAGAACCTAGTTCAATGAAAACTCCCAGCAATCTATGAGGGTGACCCTAGCTAAGACTCCTAGAAATGGGGGATATGGAGCCTGAACCTGCCGTCTCCTCTAACAAGGCAAGACTTCAAGTGTAGGGACTGGAACACCAACCCAGCCACAAAACCTTTAACCTACAATTTGCCCTGCCTACAAGATGTGTCGAGGTAAAGGTGGAGCAAAAACTGTGGGAGTAACCGCCCAGTGACTGACCTGGCTTAAGACCCATGCCAGGAGAGGGAGCTCACCCCTGAGGGCCAGGGTGCAGAGGCAGGATAACCCAGAGATCTAGGATAGAACCAAACACAACTAACCAAAAAAAAAGTCAGTTAAATGAGTCCTAATGATAGTCCGCTATAGTCAGGGATTGGTGCCTAGCCCAACTTCCTCTAGATCAGGGTGTTTCATCACAGCAATAGAAACCCTAACCAGGACAATCACTTCTTTCTGCCTTCATCTTAATAACCGTAAGAGTTCAAGAAGAGAGAGCTGATCACTTGAAGTACAAAAGTACTACACTTACAACTGTTAGATCCAAAAATAATGAGCGTTCATGTCACTAAACTGTCCCTCAGAGGGGGGTCATCCTAAAGTACATAATCGATACATGCCATCTTAGAAAAGAAGAAATAAAAATAATATATGCTAACCAAATACAATCACATTGGTTATTATATGCAATATGAAATGGTTTCTTTCAAATGAGGCTAAAGCAGAACTCCGATCATTATAGCAAACGGTATAATATCTTTTTTTAAATGTAACATTAGAAGTGTTGTTTTAGGTCCTAGGGATTGGACCTGGGGCCTTGTGCACGCATGCTAGGCAAACAAGAGTAAGATTGTTGGCATGGCCAAGCCTCTAACTGGCAATACCATCATTTGATCAATGAAGTCGCAGAAACATCACTGCGTCTTCTGAGCTGGTTCTGCTTGAATAAGACCAGGACTATTTAATTGGCACTGCCATTTATTATTAACTTCTTCAAGAATCTGGGGAGAGGTGGTCTTGTTATGCTGCCTAGGTTGGCCCCAATTCCTGGGCTCAAGTGTGACTCCTGAATCACCCTCCACACAGGCTGGAACCACAGGTGTGTGTGTGTGTGTGTGTGTGTGTGTGTGTGTGGTGTGTGTGTGTGTGTGTGTGACCATACCGGCCTGTGTCATTCACTCTAGAGGAGTCAGGAGGCAGGGGATCTGAAACAGACACGGCAAACAGCATGGCTGAACCACCACCCACCTGAATTTACCTCCACCCGTTCCCCATCCACTGTTCCTTCCTAAAGGGAACCATGATGCCTCCATGAATTGCTAAGGCTCAGTGAGGCATAGCCCTGGAATCCCGGAAGAGGCTCTTCTCATCAAGAACAGGTTGGCCTAGTAATGTTCAGCAAGAACAAAATGGGAACAAAAAAGGAAAGTCCTAGAATCAATACTAAACTCAAGCTTTCATAAAACAGAGTTCTCTGTGGTGAATTAAGTAATTAAGCTAAATTACTATTTTAAGTGTTATTCGGCTCTATTTTCTTGGGTATACTGGGATTAAATTTATTTACATATAAAAATGCATGTTCAGGGTTAGGAGTATGGCTCAATGGTAGAACATATGGTTAACATACATGAAACCCCAGCACAACCCAAAGAGAACATCCACATTTAATTTGTATAAATTTTGATAAGCATTTCTCAAACTGACTACCACATAAGGGCCAGCAGTGCTGTGGATACTTTCTTCCTGGTTACTTACATTTTCAGACATACATCTTACTGTACTTTCTAAAGGTGAAGTTGGTAAGAGGTTTTTTGGACTATATCTATTTATAAATATAAAGTGTGTGGTTTTTTTTCTATGTCTGTCAGGATTTGCTAGGAAGAATATCTGGCTTCAGAATTTCTGAAACATATCAAAGAATTTTTAAAAAAATACTATAAACTACTTTTTAAACAAAAGCCTAGAAAATGGCTCAGTTGGTAAAATGTCTGCTGTGCGTGCATGAGGACCTGAATTCAATTCCTAAGAGTCACATAAAAAGCCAAGGATAGTAACATGGGCCTGTAACCCCAGCCCTTGGGAGGCAGAGACAGGAGAGACCCTGGGGCTTGATATCCAGATAGTCTAGGCGAGTCAGTGAACTCCAGGTCCAGAGAGATCCTTCTTTAACACACAACGTGCCGAATGACGGAAGGAGATACCTGATATCCATCTCTGGTCTCCAGAGATGCGCATATGCTCACGCACACTCAACCACATACATATGCATACTCATGGCAACACATGCACACACATAAATCAGACACACACGCAAAAAGAATACATCCTTCACATATAGAAAAAAAAATAAATAGAATAACTTCCAAAGTTTCCATGGCTTTTCTGGAGGGGTTAGATGTCAGAAGGCTTTTCTCTGAGAATTGTTCAAGCTTGTAATTTTGGATGAAATGACTGACAGAATGTTACCTTCCGAATAAGTGACTTCCACATACAGTTGAGTGCATTTCACGTGGAAAGGCCTCCTAAGTAAGTGCCTGCTGATGGGTGTGCACACATTACATACAAACTCTGCTAAGATCATTGATCCACATTCTTTGTGCCATGATGCTTCAGTTAAACATGAGGTGTCAATGTTTTACAAATATGATTGAGGGCTCAATCGCTTTTAGCCAACCATCTGCTTCTCCTTTTTTTATCCCTTCAAGACACAAGAGTATGTCAGGCACTAGCCTTCGCTTAAGAGATTCGGCAGTGACTCCTATTGACAGTTTCCATTTCTTTCCCTGTCCTTTACTCTCAGCTGGGGGGTGGAAAGAAAAAAAAAAAAAAAAAGGTTGGGAGAGCGAATACGCCCATGAGACCACTCAAGCAACGCTAAGTGCATAAAGGGAGGAAGTGGGATAGAGGAGAAGACGACCCCAAACTTTTCACAGAGTGAAGGTCTCACTGGCAGGCAGGCTTCTGAATTAAATGTAGTTGGCTCTTCAGATGTCTGGAGAAGACATTTCCTGGCGAACGCAAGTTAGGGGACTGGAGAGATGGCTCAGCAGTTAAGAGCACTGGCTGCTCTTCCAGAGGACTGGGATTCAGTTCCCAGCAACCACATGGTGGCTCACAACCATCTGTAATTCCAGTCCTCGGGTATACGGCACCTTCTTCTGGCTTCCACAGACACTGCACACTGCATAGACATACGTGCAGACAAAACAGCCACACACACATATTTTTTTTTATTTCGAAGAAAAATAAAAGAGTTATTGTGAACATACGGAAGTGGGGGTGATTTCCACCATGTTGACAGACAGAGGCCAATATGGCTGAAAGAGAAGTGCTGTGAATTCATATAGTTGTAATGAGAAGTTACATGAGGTCTTAAATTCAAGATTATTGAAGAATGGTTTTCATACCCATTTTATAGCCCAAAGAGTTTTATTTGATTTATATTGTCAAACACCATCCTACCACCATAATTAAGATTTAGAATATGGAGCCTGGGAGATGGTTCAGTAGAAATAGCACTTTCTGCCAAGCCTGATGACTCAAGTTTGAACCCCCCAAACTCACATAATAATAGGGGAGAAGTGACTCTGGCATCTTGTCCTCAGACCTCCACATGTATACACAAAGTTTTTTAAAAGAGATTTAGAATACTTGCACTATTCCAAAAAGTTAGCCCATACCCTCTGTCTTTGTTTTGTTTGTTTTCTTTTTGAGACTGAGTCTCATGTAGCCCAGGCTGGCCTCAAGCTTGGTAGGTATCAAAGGATGATTTGTGATCCTCCAGCCTCCATCTTCCAAGTGCTCGGAATACAGATGTGCCCCACAGCTGGTTTATGTAATGCTACAGATTGAACACACGACTTCAAACATGGTAGTTAAGCACTCTGCCAACCTATCTACATCTCCAGCATACCTCAAGCCTCTTTAGTCAACATTCATACACACACACACACACACACAGGCATATAAATAGGATGTCAAATCAAAAGACAGACTGTAAAATGTGCATTCTTCTGGCTAATTTCACTTAATATGAAACTTCAGAGTTATTCATCTTATTTAACATTGTTTCTAAAGTTCTACTGCATATCTAACAAATAATATTGACTCATAGTTAAATGTATATGCCAGAAGAGAAAAATGAGTGTGAAACCCATGTGGAAGAAAGGAAATCTTGGTGGTAGCCAGAAGAACCCATACAGCCATTACAGAAATATCAGGGAAGTTCCTCAAAACAGATGATTCAGTCAGTATTCTCATTTCTGGTGGTGGTGGTGGGGTGCACACATGTGCATGTGTGAGTGTGTAAGTCTCTGTGTGTATGTGACAAAAGTCAGTGTCTTAGGAAGATACTGACACTCCCAGGTTCACTCACAGCATTATTCACAACAGCCAAGAAATGAAAGCAAATTATGTATCTATCCGTGAATGAATTAATGAATGAGTGAACAAATGAATGAATGAATGAAGAAAATGTGGCACATTTGCCTCAAACACTAAGGAGATCCTGCCATTGATAACAAGAGATGAAGCTGCATACATCCCTGCTAAATGAAATGTCAGGAAGACAAATACTGCATGCTCTCACTTAAATGTGTAATCTAAAGATGTTGATCTCATAAAAACAGAGTGGGGTGGAAGTAGCAGGAACTGGGGTGGAGAGAGAGAGAGAGAGAGAGAGAGAGAGAGAGAGAGAGAGAGAGAGAGATCTATAATTTTATCTGTATTATTCTTTGGTAAACCATGAACAAATTAAATGTGTGTATGTATGTATCTCCAAAACTTGGGAGAAAAGATCAAGCTGAGAGAAAAAAAAAATCCTAAAGTCTAATGTCTGGGTAACATTAAAGCCTGAGACTGAATGGCATTGCCAACATGGAGCATCAAGCCTGGAGACCCCACTGGGCTAGAAAGACGCAAAGGAGCAGAAAATTGGGAAAAAAATATCCAGTGGAAAAAAGAAAGAAAATAATTGATAAGCTATAAAGAAGGAGACATCGCAAAAAGGAGAGAACAATTGACTGTGCCAAGCATGGCGGAGGGTAAGTTCTCATCACTGATATGTCAAGCAGAAAATTGTCGGCTTCCTTGGCAAGCACTTCTTTAAATTGCTCTGTGCCTGGTGTTGAAAATGCCTGAAATTATAATAAAGGCAGTAATAAGATCACTGGTTGCCAAGAATTAGGGAAAGAGAAGAGACACTGATAGAGCACAGGGGACTTCTAAGACCTGTCACCACGCTCTATGACTGCGACGTCCTTTTACCTTTGCCCAATCCCATACGCCACCAAGAACGAACCCGAATGTAAACTGCGGCATCTGGATGGTGATGATGCATTACTGGCTTTTAAGGAACGACCCAGTCTGGTGGCAATATTGATACTAAGGAAGATAGTGAGCAGTGATGGAGGGATAGGGGAGAAATCTCTACGCCTTTCTTTTCATGTTTCTTCTAACGCTGCTCAAAATAAAGTGTTTTTAATTTGAACAAAGCCTTCTTGAAACATCTCAGTAAGTAAAGCAGAAAGCGTAATGTTCATCCCTTGAAAATTTACAGTATAATATGTGTCCTTAGTTTGCTTCTTTAATTGTATGTAGAGATTGGGAATTCAACATGTAATTAAGTGTTCAGTATAAGGAGGTTAGAACTTCAAAGGAAATTTGAAGTCTTTGACTTCTTCCCCTTGTACAAAATTTTAATACAATTACACTGAAGAAAAAAATGAAACATTATTGTTTTAATTCTAAACATGGGAGTGGAAAGGTGAGTAGCCATTTCCCCATCTTATACTTAAAGAGAAATACTCATTCTTTTACTAATTAATAATTTAGAATGTGTTTGGAGACACAGCCAATTAGCTGAGAGTAATTTGCATTTTTATGTTTTTTCATTAGCTTCCCGAGTTCTTTTCCACTGTTCCTATAATGAAAATGTTATTGTTCAAAGGTGAACATTGCTTTTGTAGTTGCTTGGTAATGAGCTTTAATTATCAATTGTCCAATTTTGCAGATTTCAAAGAAACTGTTACCAAACTGAGACCAACAGGACACATGTTTTTTAAAGATTTATTATAGGGAATTATCCACATGACCTGGAGGCAGTCCAGTTCCAAGGTCTTCATGATGGGTTGACAAGATGGAGATGCAAGGAAGCTGATGGGGTAGCTCCAGCATGACTCAGAAAGCCTGAGAAGCAAGAAGACAAACAATAGAGTTCCCAGGAACAGTGGGCTTCCAACTCAGGAAGAGAGCTGGGGATGTAGCTCCTTCAGTAGCGTGCTGGCTTAGTGTTCATGGAGCCCTGGGTTTGATCCCCAACACCACACAACACTAGGTATGGTGACACATACCTATAACCCCAGAACTGAGGAGATAGAGCACATCCTTGGCTACATAGTAAGCTTGAGGCTAGCCTGGGATACATACAGTCTATCTTTGTTGAAATCCAGCCTGGGATACATACAGTCTATCTTTGTTGAAATCCCACTTTATGTAAACAAACAGGAAGGCTTACCTTTTTACTTGTAAATGTTTGGCCATGATGCCAACCCATGTTAGAAAGACAATTAACTTTACTCAACCTACTAAGGTCATTGTTGTTTTTACATAAAAGCACTCTCAAAGAAAGAACAAGAATAATGTTTCACCAAATATCTGAGCATCTCATGACCCAATAAAATGGATACATTAAATTAGCCTACACTATACAATATTAACTTTTATTCTTTAGCTTGGTGCCTAAATTCTTCTTTAAAATATGTTAATTCAACTTTTAATTTCAATATTTTACTGGTGTTAATTATTTTGGTGATTCTGATTCTGCTAAGCATTTGTAAGAGTTGAACATGCACCAGTAGTCACTAACCATGAGCTAGAAACTATTGCAAAATGTTGTATGTGTGACTTATTTAATTCAGACTTTGGGAGTAGATTCCTCCAGAGCATTTCAGAAAGACAATTGATAAATGACCATAAGATACCACATGGCAAAAACAATGCCTCATAAAAATTTGCCTTCTAACAAATATGCACACATGTTTTTTATTCTCATGCCTCACCTACCAAGGACAGAAGGACTTACAGAGTTGTTAGGTTATAAATCTGACAATCATTAAAAATGTAAATCTATTATTATCATTATTAAATGCTAGTTAAGTACACTGGAAATCCCATTAGCCATCTGCTGTTTAATTGTTAATTGTCTGGTAAGCAAACTTTCCCTCTGAGTGGTGTCTTTAAGCAACTTAGGGGCTCTTCTAATCACCTGGTTAATTAAAACTGTTAAAGGCTACTTGGAAATATTTATAGACTTATATCAACAAAATAAATCTCATAGTTCTCTATAGCAGCATAAAATAAAAGTAGGTGAACCAAAAGAAAAATTAAAATGAAAAACTGTTCACAAAATATTAACTCAAATGGATCATACCCACCTAATAAAAAACACAAAGCTATAAAATCCCCAGAGAGAACCTCAAGTAAAACCTTAGACATAGGGTATGGTAATGACCTTTTTGAGATTTACACCAGAAACATAATCCATAAAAGAAATAGTGAATAATCTACCTTCTTCGAATTCAAACCCGTGCTCTGCAAAAGGCGATGTCAAGGGGGAACAATGGAAAGTCACAAACTGGCAAAAAAAAAAAAAAAGCCAAGAACACGCACGTAAAGGACTGCTATCTAGAATATACAAAGAACTTATTAAAAATCAACCACCAACAAACAACTCAATTAAGAATCCATAAAAGATGTGAACAGACATCTCACCAATAAGGACGTACAGATGGGAAAGAGGGTAATGAAGAGATCATTCAAAGTGTATCCTCTGCTGTCTGGGAGATGCAATTAAAACAAGATACACATGAACACCTAGTAAGATGACCCACATCTGAAATGCTGAACTATCAAATGTGGATGAGCATGTAGAGCAGCAAAAATTCTCATTCATTCCTCGTGGAAATGGAAAATGATTCAATTCCCGCTCCTGGCCTCTGTGGGCATTCCATACACATGGGGCACAGACATACATGCAGACAAAATGCCCATACACATAAAAATAAATAAAAATTTAAAAACATAGAAAAGTGAAAATTTAAAAAAAAAAAAAACACTTAAAAACCAGGCATATTGTTGGTACATACACCTTTAATCCTGACACTTGGGAGACTGAGGCAAAAGACCATAAATTTGAGGGCAGCTTAAGCTAAGTAACTGAATTATTGGAATCCTATGATGTATAGTGAGACCTAGTTGTCAAAAAAAAATTTTTACGAGTTCCATATTTGCCAGGCGGTGGTGGCTCATGCCTTTAATCCCAGCACTCGGGAGGCAGAGGCAGGCGGATCTTTGTGAGTTCAAGGCCAGCCTGATCTACAGAGCAAGATCCAGGACAGGCACCAAAACTACACAGAGAAACCCTGTCTCAAAAAACAAAAAAAAAAAAAATAGAATTCCGTATTCATTGCAGAAAGGATATCTTCAGAAAGAACAATCTGAAAATAAGATTTTTTTTAATGTGAAAAAAGTCTGGCTTTCTTAGGTTCTTATTACAACCTTACTTCAAAAAAAAACTAGGGTCTCATTTCCATGAAGCCCCCCCAACCCCCCCACCATCACTCTACTGCCAAAAGACTGTTAGAAGAAATTCCATTTGACTACAATGACAGGCAATAGAGAAAAGGAACGCCGTCCATCACACAGCACACACAAAGCCTAGACAGAAGTCAGGAGCCACGTGTCCTCAAAGGGAGCCGGGGACCTGACTTCTTCCCTCCACAGCACTCTCTCCACATATTCCCCTGGCCACACCAGCAGGGAAGGGACTGTTGGTGGGTCCTGAAGCGTGAAGTGTTTCAGCATAGAAGTCACGGTCAACTTGCAACCCCCCCCAAAAAAAAAAAAACTAAAGAGACATGGAAGTTAAACTCTTTGTGTCTCTTAGGAAGGAATAACAGAATTGGGTGAGTACTCGAAATTTCTAGATGGTGGCTTTAATGTGTTAGCCCTTAATTTTCCACACTCTGGAATTCCTACTTAGAATCTAAGTTTTGTATAATTGACCCAAGCTCTATCATTCTCACATCCGGGGCCCTTCATGATACATACACGTGAGAAACTTAGGTAGTCTTTGTTCTGGGCCCCTCCAGATGCCAGGAAGGACTTCTTTGATCGTGTGTGTCATTTCTTTTTTCTAACATGATTGTGGTTCTGCCACCCTGGTTTAAACTCTTCTCTTCTCAACTTCAGTTTCATCTACCAAATTCCTACTTAGCATCTCAACATGTAAGCTGTCTCACACCAACACTTCCTAAACGGAACTTGTGATCACGCAAACATCCGCCTTACCACATCTCAGTTCACAGAAATGTTTTTTTTTCTAGTTGCTGTACCCAATGCCTTGGGGTCATCCTTGGCACTGTCACATTCAACATCCAATATATTAGGAAATTCACTCAACTATAGCTTCAGAATATACCCCTAGGTGACATACATCGATGGAGTCACCATTTCCATTTTATAGTGCTTCACCCACAAGGGAAAGATGTAGGTTATACGGCCACATGATGTAACTGTGTGGTGATATTTTATCTGTGTACCCCAATAAAGTTTATCTGAGGGTCAGAGGAAAAAGCCAGCCACTATTGTAAACATAGAGGTCAGGCAATGGTAGCACATGCCTTTAATACTATCACTCAGAAGGCAGAGATCCGTCTGGGAACAGAGCCAGGTGTGATGGTACACACCTTTAATTCCAGCACTAACCATAAACAGGTTAGTACTGACAGGTCTGTATAGACAGACAGGAAGTGATAGAGCTGGGCAGGAAGAGGAAGTGATATAGCTGGGCAAAGAGAGGACATGAGGCGGCAGAACAGAGAGGCATATAAGCATGGATATACAGGAAGTAGCTCTCTTTGGCTGAGGATCTCCAAGTGTTGAGAATGTGGCTGGCTTCTTTCTGCTTTTCTGATCTCTCGGTTTTAACCTCAATAACTGGCTCCGGGTTTTTTTTTTATTAATAAGACTGTTAAGCAATTTGCCTACATAACTACTTATACAATCTTACCCACATCTTTGGTTCACCCACAAGCCTCTTCCCCGGGTATCTTTGTTACTTATGTGCTAAACATCTCAGCTCATGATCAAGTAGCTAAGCTATTGTGGCACTGTCCACGAGTCTACCTTTACTCTACCTTTGGATAGGTCTTTCTCTCCAGGCAAAGTGAGCCTCTTAGTACAGTGTCGAAGAACATCCCGGGAAGAATGGAGCTAGAAGAATGAGCCTCTCTAGAATGGGGCTAAGGGGCACCAAACGTCAATGTTGACATCCACAAACACTGAAGACCACCCATCAATGAACTGAGCTTATTTTTCCTAGTGATCGAGTTGCAAAAAAAAAATTTTCCCATGAGACCTAGGTGTACATGAAGAGATGTGTGTTAGTGCAACTATGGAACTGTGGTGTTACAGGTCTCTGGATGTCTAACCGTAAAACTTACCTGTGCCCTCTAGACCTGGACAAGGTTAGTACCAAATGTCCAGCTATAGTGTCATAATGGATTAATGAGGGACACAATTGATGATTTTTGAGAGCACCTAGCTTAGGATAAGCAGTCTGAGACTGTGGCATAGCATCGTCCATTAGGTTTATAGCAGGATGTGGGATCTGGTTTTCAAGTGAAAATACTATTCCCTGCTGTAGATGGTGTGTGCTTCTTCCAGAAACCTATGAAATGACCCTGAAACTCTCCTACCCAGGGCTTGACAGGGCCATGATTACAGTACCCCTTTCTTCTACTAATATCTCTAACATTAAAGTTACCTAAGTGGGAAGACAATTTATATCACTATTTAGATGAGCTACATGGTACCTTCTTGCTCTAAGGTCAGCCATGTGTAGCCATCTTTCATACCACCTGTTAACATCTGTATAAGTATCTAGAAATATTTAATGTTTAGAGAAGTACCTAATAACTTGTATGGTTTGCCTTATATGCGAATGTTAGCTTTCAAGCTAACTTATTTTTTCTCTCATGTAGTACCATGATTTTGTCTATATTCTTCTAATGATTTTTTTTATAAGACAGGGTTTCCCTGTGTAGCTTTGGGCCTCACCTGGAACTCACTCTGTACCCCAGACTGACCTCAAACTCACAGAGATCCACCTGCCTCTGCCTCCCGAGTGCTGGGATTAAAGGCGTGCACCACCACCGCCCAGCTCTTCTAATGATTTACATCACTTTCTGTCCTGGGATAGTTGTTTTATAGGCAGCCCATTTCCACTGGAAAATACAAGCTCTTCATTGTGCATCCCAACCTCATAAATTGATGAACTTAGGACGAATGAAGTGTTGCATGTCAGATTAAATTTTTTAAAAGTATAGGTTTTTCTCCCAACTCTTTGTCACACGTTGTCTTCCTTGTCACAGCCCAGAGAAAACGTCAGCGAAGTTAAAAAGTGTCTGTATGCTCCATCACTGCTTAGATCCTCCTTTGCATTGATTATCACTTCTCACCAAAAACAAGCTGTTGGCACAAAACAAAGGTGACAGTGAGCTATTAAGATATGGTTATTCGCTTTTCCTATGCTCCCTACCTGCTGGGAGCATCATACCCAACAAGCCAAACATCAGTCAAGATCCGCTGGGGAGGAACGTCTAGAATTAACTGCTCCTTTTTGGAAATTCCTACCATGAGCCATCTCCCAATGATGCAATTTTATTGTTTTATACCATAGATTTGTTTCCAGCTCCTGTGCTCACTTCCTTTGGCATTAAAATAGAATCTCTTCAGGTTATCATCACTAGATCACTTACTTTTGTGTCCCCTACAGTACCTGGAATTGGGTTGAAATTATTTTGATGCGATCTATTTGAAACACAGGAATCAAAATACTGATTTGTGTAGAGGCTGAATAGTGCTGAAGCTGAGTAAGAGTGTAAAAGGGATCACAGTGTGCAGAAAGACAGGGCTGTAACTCTGCTGTAATCCAGCACTCAAAAGGCAACACATTCATCAAAACCTAGGAAAGGAATGTGGACTTTGGAGCTGAACTTGATTAGAATGTCATCCAGTAGATGTTTAACTATTATTTAAGTGTCCTGCTTCTCAGCATCTCTTACTTTGAGTGAAAAGAATATCTGTCTTGAATCCTTAAGACAAGACTTAAATGAAGTAACCTATAGAAGACCTACTAAAAAGGCACAGTGTAATACAAGCACCATTTATTAGAAGTGCTTGGTAATATCAGGTCTGTTTAATGAAACTTGATATATGCAAGTTTGCAAAAAGATAAACCTAGAAATCTAAATAATTAGAAACTAATCTTGTAATTAGTTTCTGTTAACTTAACAGAAACCCCAGCCACCGAGAAGAGGGAATTTCAGCTGAGGAACCCTCTCAATCAGATTAGCCAATGTGCATGACTGTGGTGCATTTTTTTTTTGATTGCTGATTTGATGTGGGCAGTTTTATTCCTGGGTTAGAGGTTATGGGCTTTATAAGAACAGTACCTGAGCAAGCCAGAGGAAGCAAGGTAGTAAGCAGCAATTCCTCCATGATCTCAGCTTTGAATTCTTGGCCTGACTCTCTTCAGTGATGGATTGTGACCTGAGAATTTTAAAATGAATTTGAACCTCTTCCCAAATTGGCTCTGGTTAGTTTTATCCCTGCAATAGAAAGCAAACTAAAACAATACTATTTTTCAGGAATAACAAAACGAGATGATGTTAGCAATCAATTACACAAAAGACAAGATGTGTAACCATGAAGCAGAGCATGAATATGCCTTTGTCAATGTGGGGAAATCTCAGATGTGTGTGCCATAAGATTAACCTAAGAATTAATTTATCCAAAGTAGTTCACAGAATAGTTGAGCCAGTGAATGTGTATTTTCACTTTTACAGGGATGATTTTTTTTTTAAGAATCCTTATAGCTTGCTTAGAATTCTTAATGGAAGTAAGAATCATCAAAGGGAAAACTCGATCTGTGACCATGGTCCCAGACTTGGCTAGGGGTGAATGCTCATTCCAATTAGTAATATCAAAGTGGTTTTTAAGACTATACCCACAAAGGTATTTTCAAGTTCCTACAGCAAAGTAAGAAAGCATATCAGACAGGGAAGACACATGCCACTCTTCAGATTCTCCTCACTCATCATTTCTTCCTTCTACTTCTGCTTACTGGTTCCTAGGCCCCTCTGACCATGGAAACTGGGGGGCCATGCTGAAGAAAATTGGCATAGCCAGGAAGTCAGCAAGAGTAAATTTTTACACTTTGAGGGGGTCTACTACTCACGTTACAGCGTCACAATCCCATCTTCCCTTGCTCACCCTCTCTTCTACCCCAACTCTAAGCTTCCCACTCCAAGCTATGAATTGCAGAGAAGAGATTATTTAAAAATCCCTGGCGTTATCAACAGCATCATAATATGCCCAGTGTTGTGGACGATATGCCCAAAGAAGTGTGGATTTATGGAGGAAAATTTTTTTTCCTGGATATTTCAAGAAAGATCATGGGAAGCAACAGGCCACACCATGTGAAGAAATAAATGATGCAGACATATTAAAAACAATGACATAAGCCATGATGTACGAAAAGAAGAATCATGACATTTTTGTGAATGTAAGTCTTTGAAACCCAATGGACAGTACATGCTTCTCTGTACAAACAGTGTAACCATATCACCTCACCATCATGAACTACATATCAGTAGTTGGTGTTCCCTCCATTTCAACCTTTCTAATCTAAAGACTTCCCTCAGCTGCAGTCAGAGACCACAAAAATCAAGATGGACCCCTGAGTTTGATAGAGCCAATATTTTGCTAACCAGAACTTTTCCCTGTAGACATAATCTCTCTCTCCTCATCCCCACTGATGAAGAATGCACCAAATTATAAATTATATGCCACTGAAGCCTCCAGGCCAAATCCAGCAACATTTACTGGAAGAAATGTTGACTTGTTCAATGCAAATGTTACATTAACAAGTGTTGATTCAGCAGCCTTAGTAGATTAAAATACTGGTTGTTTATTACAAGGAGGCTCAATTAGGAGGACTAAAATTAGTAAAGCCTATTTAAAAATCTGCAAATGGGGGCTGAGGAGAAGGCTCAGCATACTACTTTTACAGAGGACCCAAGTTCAGTTCCCAGTACCCATGTCTGGTGGTTCACAACTGCCTATAACTCCAGCCCCAAGGGATCTAACGCCCTCTTTTGGAATTCTAAGTAGCTGCACACAAGCACACAAATAATTAAAAATAAAATAAACATATCAAGTTCAAACAAAATATTTCATAGAACTATTCTAGTTAATACATGAAGCTATGTCATTTATAGCCATTAATGGGCACCACGGAATACTTTTGTTTTTGTGTACTTCATGCAATGCTTAAATCAAGTTAAATATATCTATGTTCTCAAACACAAACACTCACGGTAAAATTCCTTTCCAGTGTACACAGTTCAGTTATCATTATCTATTGTCACTATGCTAACACTTCTTTTCACAAAAATAATAACTTTATTTCTTTGTTTGTTTGTTTTACATCCCTGCTGAAGCTTTCCCATCCTCCTCTCCTCTCAGTCCCTCCTCCAACCCTCACCCTGTCTCTTCCCACCCCTCATCCACTCCTCCTCCATTTCTGTTTAGGAGAGGGCAGGTCTCCCATAAGGCTCAAAAGCACATGGCATACCCAGTTGCAGTAAGACTAAGCACCTCCCCATGTATTAAAGCTGAGCAAAGTGACCTAGTATGAGGAGTAGGGTCCCAGAAGCCAGTGAAAGAGTCGGGGATAGCCCCTGTTCCCGCTGTTAGGAGCCCCACAAGAGAATCAAGCTACACAACTGTAGCATACATGCAGAGGGCCTAGGTCAGTCCCACGCAGGCTCCCTGGTTGTCGGTTCAGTCTCTGCGAGCCCCCATGAGCCCAGGTTAGTTGATTCTGTGGGGTTTCTTGCAGTGTCCTTGACCCCTCTGGCCCTTACAATCCTTTCTCCCCCTCTTCTGTAGGAGTCCCCAAGCTCTGCCTGATGTTTGGCTGTCGGTCTACATCTGTTTCCATCATAACAGCACTTCTTGATTTGACCTGATTGTAATGAGGTCAAATTGTAATTGATCTTTGATCAATCAACTTTTGTCCCCATCCTATTCCACTAATCTCCCCAACCTGTTCTTTTTTCTTTTCTGTCGTGTGTGTGTGTCTGTGTGTGTGTGGTTTTGATTATGGTTTTTCAAGATAGGATTTCTCTATGTAGCCCTGGCTGTCCTGGAACTCATTCTGTAGACCAGTCTGGCCTTGAACTCAGAGATCCTTCTGCCTCTGCCTCCTAAGTGCTGGGATTAAAGTTGTGGGCCACCACTGCCCATCTACTCTTTTAATTTCTATGGGAATCCACATTGTTACTTACATTCCACACGTGAAATTATGAGATGCTTGACTGTTCTATGCCTATGTTCTATCTTAATTCATTTAACATAATAATTTTCTGTTCCACCAGTGTTATCACAAATTACAGGATTTCATTTTGTCTTACACCTGAATAGTGTTCTATCATATGTGTATGTATACATTCATTATTCATTCATCTATAACCTGTATTGTCAGGACAATACAATAGCTTAGCCTTCATGAATAGTGCTGCAATCAACACAGGGGTGTACACATCTCCTCAACATGCTAATTTTATTTTCTCTGGATATATATCCTGCAGTGAACTTGCTATATATCATATGATTCCACGTCTAATCTTTTGAGGGAGCATCAAACTGTTTCCCATAATCATTCAAACTTCCCTTCCTATCAACAATGTACAAAAGAATTCTATCATTGAATCCTCTTGCAGCTTGAGTTTTCCTGCCTGGCCCACGGTCAGGATAAATCTCTCTCACCTGCCAGTCCCACAGCCGCTCAGACCCAACCAAGTAAACACAGAGACTTATATTGCTTACAAACTGTATGGCTGCGGCAGGCTTCTTGCTAACTGTCCTTATATCTTAAATTAATCCATTTCTATAAATCTATACCTTGCCACGTGGCTCGTGGCTTACCGGCATCTTTACATGCTGCTTGTCCTGGCGGTGGCTGGCTGGCTGGCAGTGACTCCCTCCGCCTTCCTGTTCTTTTAATTCTCTCTGTTAGTCCCGCCTATACTTCCTGCCTAGCCACTGGCCAATCAGTGTTTTATTAGCAACACATTTGCCATACAGAACATCCCACAGCATCCTCTCATTGAGGACTCAGGTCTGGTTCTCAGCACCGACATGGCAGCTCCAAATCACTTGTTAACTCCAATCCCAGGAGACAAAAACGCCCCCTTCTGGCCACTGTGGGTACCAGGCATGCCTCTCGCCTTCACTGACAATAATTAGGACACTGGGGCACAGGGTTTTTAGGCAGCTTTGCCAAGGTCAATGGCAAAGTCAGGAGCTGACTACATGCAGGCTGCAGAGCCTCCCTCCCCTACTCTCCTGCATGCTCATTAGACTGTGTCGGAAAGGCTGGGTTAGTCATAGGTAACAGGCTCTCAATGAAACCACGTTTCACCTAAAACATATTCTCCATATTAAAACATTAAATGAGTTGTGAGATATTCAAAAATATTTATAAAACCCAGACTGTGTCTCACGTATTAATAACCTAACGGTTTGCAAATAAAGTACAGTCTGTTGAGCCAAACAAACCAAAAAACTGGTCGGTTTGAAATGTAAACAAAGAACTAATTATCTAGCCTCTGTATCGTCTGCTGCTGTACTTGGTCTTGAGCAGGTGAGGTGCAATGTAAAAATAGAGTAAGGGCCGGGCGGTGGCGGCACACGCCTTTAATCCCAGCACTCGGGAGGCAGAGTCAAGCGGATCTCTGTGAGTTCGAGGCCAGCCTGGGCTTCAGAGCGAGACCCAGGACAGGCACCAAAACTACACAGAGAAACCCTCTCTCAAAACAAACAAAACAACAACAATAACAAAAAAGAATAAAGTGCATCAGCTGCCCTGGTAAGAAAGCATTAAAAATTTGAAAAAAATTTTAAAAAAATTAAAAAAAAAAAACTTCAATTTTGACACTTACTGAACCTTCCGGGTTGATGCTATCCCCCTCTGTGGCTGTGTGGTTTTGTCACTCTTGCTGTGACATACACAACCCACCGTGCTGGTGGCATTGAGAAAGGGCGCCTCACTCTACCCAAGCAATGGAAACCTGGCCCCTTTTCCTTGACCACAGAAAATGCCAGAAAATCTTGGCTCTCTCTTCTGCAGATGCCTGCTACTGATTACCAGTTTGGTCAGGCGAGAGCCTAACCACTGGCATTGCCCAAATACAACAGCACTAATGGAAAAACCTTCAAAACGCACACACACCCCCTCCTAATGGCAGGTTAGTGATAACATTTTTACGTGCCAACAGCAGATACCTTTATTACCTGACTTTCATCGTTGCTAGATTATTACGGGAAGCCACTACAGAAAGGGCCCTAACGTGTGAAAATAAATATTTATTCTCAGCTGCAATCAGTTCTTCTCACTTTTGATTGCATGTTCTCCTCACATGTGTTTCTCAGACAAGGGTTTTCGAACAATAACACAAATACTTAGCAAGACCCCATTCCTCAGACACAAAGAAAAATAAAGCCTGGGGCTTCCAATTAGCTTTATGAGAGTGCCTGGAAATAAGACTGTGAAACTGAAAAAAAATACAAAAAAAACCCTTGAGATACTATCCTTTGACTCAGGAGTATTAGTGTTTGGAAGGACAGAACTACCGTGGTCCTTCTAAACAGTGGTTCTAGAATGTGAGAAGGTCGGTAAGTCCCAAGCCCTGCTGGCTTCACAGTGATGCTGGCATGGGTGTTTAGGAAATAACCCAAAGTGGCAGACAAATCCTTAGACATATAGCTGAGCTCGTTTAAGTAGCTATAGCTACTCATGAGGCTGTCCTCCCCTTGATCATTTCATGACCCATCTCATCATTATCCTCGTCAGAGTCAAGGTCAAAGTCATCTCCTGATACTGTTAAGAACACGTTAAGTAGAAAACATGAAGTCTTGAGCCTGGCGGAGGAAAAGAAAGGAAGAGAAGAAAGAGAAGAAGAGCAGGGCCAGGAGATGCAGCAGCAACAGCAACAGCCGGGTCTCCAAGCATGACAAATGAGCCCTGTGGGCATCCAAGCAGGAAACGGTCTGGTTTCCCAACAGGAGTATGATGCTGAGCCTTGAAGCGGAGCTCTTCTCAGAGCACGGCCATATATGGGGACCAAAAGGAAAGTCTGTCCTGTGAGTCCACACTGGACCAGAGGGCTGCAGGAAAACAGAGAGAGGACTCAACCAGTGCTTTGATCTCGCCACAATCCAGCTGAAGCCACTTGATGAGACTCTCCTAGAATGGGTGTGGAATCTTTCTAGATCTCTCATTCCCCCATACCAATTTCTTAAAAGGCTGACTTGTTCCAAACCCTAGCCCCCTCCTCCCAACTAGGTTTAAAAAAAGGAAGAAAGAAAAAAAACCTCCTCAGGAATGCAAGGTGAAAAATGCTGTAGCAACTTAGCTCCCTGTCGCAATCCTCTCTGATTCGGTGGCAAGATACAGTATAGCTTCCTGGTTGACACCACAGGCTCCCAGTATTGCTTTGCACTGAACAGCTAGAGGGTGTTTTTTTTTTCTCTCTCTCTCTCTAAATCATAGATAATTATAACAGTATGAGTAGTGTCAAGAATTGCTGTGAAGGTTAAAGAGTTGATGCACTTAACGTTTGAAACAGAGTCTAGGGATAGCTAAGCAGTAGTGTTTGCCTAACATATATGAAATCCTGGTTCTCATACCCAGAAATGAAATAATAATAGTAACAATAGTAAGTAACGTTTAGAATTGTCTGACTTGGTAATTGTCACCTACAATTATGTCGAATTACTGCTACTGCTACACCATTGTCGCCACCAGACAGAGTCATGATCCCAGCATTTGGGTTGGCAAGAAGAAAAGTGTGATCTGGTATCATAGAGATGATAAAACCCTTACATTCGCTAGGCTCTGTTTCCCCCGAATTGTGCTTTCTAAGAATCAACTTGGAAGCTCATTACACAGAGCGATTCTGCTTCTCCACTCCGCGAGGCGGTCAGTCGGCAGGCACCCTTTGGAGCCTGGGAATCTGGGAATGTGCAAGCACTCCAGGAATGTGTGATGGTGTCTGAGGCTCTGGAAGACAGTGCTTCCTCAAGCCACAGATGACTGCGGCTTTGCCTGGTGACTCACTCTTCCAGTCCATCCGTTTCTTCCCCGCACTTCAAGTAACGCCCTGAGAAAGTCAATTGATGCAACGTATCAAAGTGGTTCCTTAGTGACTCTCGGTTCTGTTGGTGTCAGGAGAGACCATTTCACGGTGGTGATGCATGGCCAGTAATAATAGCTCTGTGAGCTGGGTTTACCAGTCAGTTTTCCTTCCCAGGGAAATTGCGACATTCACTCTTCACAGATGAGGAAACCGGAACCACAAGCTGTTAAGCATTTTGCCAAGATCGTGATACTAGGTAATAACAGAGCTATGATTCAAGTCTATGAGAACATAAAGTGGAGCCCTTTTCTTCAACTCTAGTAGCCCCTCAACATTAGTAAAGGGGGAAAGAAGCAGCCTGAACACTTTCTGAAAACTGAATGCTTGGGTATCCAGACAACCTTTCTGACTCAACAGGCTTGCTTGATTGGACCCCACAGAACTGCACTGTTGATGGACACCTCATGTAAGTCTGATGCAAGTGGTCTGAGCCCACATTGGCAAAGCGCTGCTCAGTCCAATTTGTTTCACTTTGATTTTTGAATCTCTCCTGCCATGGTGTACAGAAAGGTTTATTAATCCCAGATATTTCCTGAGACGAAGTCATGACGCCTTTTAAAGGTTCAGATAGAAGTTGTGTGATCCGTGGAAATCTTAACTCTAGCTATTGCCATAAATGATGGGGATAAACAACCATGTTCCCTTTGGGTTGTGTCTATAGCAGAGGTAGAGGACGATTCATTGTGTTAAGAGGTCAGTGGTTGGCACTGCTTTCTAGCCATGGTGCATGGGTGGCCTACATTTCTTTTTACATTATCTTGTCATTGGAAATTATATTCAGGTTCATGAGTGGAAGACACAAACTTTCACATTTTTTATTGCTCTAATACAGCTACAAAAATCCTTTCAATATCTGCAGTGCAGATGAATAGGAAGTGATGGACATTTACCATGAAGCATAAGATACTATCAATGAAGAAATATATGTGTGGGGCCAGAGTGGCCGATGACTTCATTTAACCTCTACATCCAAATCTGATCTTGTACATGCTAGAGGGGACGATTCGGCATAGGCAAAGCTCATAGCTCTCTTTCTAGGGAGCCCAGGCCACAACCCTGACCCACAGCCACAAGATGGCAGATCAGCTGAGTGGTGAAAGAAGTCTGAGTATGACAGCAAGTCAAAGTGTGATAAGTGTCAAAATAGCCCAATCTGAAAGGAGCACCAGGAGGTAGCCCCAGGACACTGGCCACTAAAGAATCAAAATGGGCAGGAAGACCGGACAAGCGGCAGAAAGCAAGCCAGCCCAAGCTCTCTCTTTTTTAAATATTCTTATTTTATAATTAATTTAATTTTACATACCAGCCACAGATTTCCCCCGTCCTCCCTCCTCCCACCCCCAGCCTTCCCCCCCCCCAATCCACACCCCATTCCCACCTCCTCCAGGGCAAGGTCTCCCCTGGGGAGTCAGCCCAGCCTGGTAGATTCAGCTGAGGCAGGTCCAGTCCCCTCCTCCCTACACCAAGGCTGAGCAAAGTGTCCCAGCATAAGCCCTAGGTTCCAAAAAGCCAGCCCATGCACCAAGGACAGGTCCCGGTTCCACTAAGAAAGACACAGGGATCACCCAATGACAGAGAAATGGATGAGATCTACATGAGCAAACTGGGGGTGAAGAGGGGTAATAGAGGGCAAAGGTCGAGGGAAAGAGAGCTAGGGGAGCAGGAGGTCCCAGCTGGATCAGGAACAGAGAGGGAGAACAAGGAAAGAGAGACCATGATAAATGAAGACCCCATGGGAATAGGAAGAAGTAGTCCAATCTCTTAACCAGTCTGTGCCTCAGTTTCTTCATCTGTCAATTTGGTGGGGAGTGGGGGGGGGATGAAACACCTTAACTGCCTAAGCCACTTGTCAAGATGGCATTCTCGTCACGGCACAGTGGCATGTGGAGACGCTCAGAGAATGTTGCCACTCCAACAGTAAATAAGTTCGAGATGCTGGAAGGTCATCAAGGCCTAATAAAAAGGAGCCTTTTGACAACCCTGACACCTGCTCACATTAACAAAGTGCCTGCCTTTAAAACAAGTGGCTGTACCACCCAATCATAGAGAGGTAGGAGCCAATTACAGAGGAGTCAGCATGGGGAGCCTACCTTTCATTAATGGTTCAGGCAACAAATCTGACCTAAATACAAATGAGTTCACACTAGGCATTTCCAAGATGGCAATGTATTCCGCTCTAGGAAAACTAAAGGAATCTGTTTATGGTTCTTTTTGTAACAAACTCCCGCTAATCGAAGGTAAAAGATTCTCTGCCGGCCCCGCTTCCCGGGCACACAAAACACTATTTCTCTGATTAATGATCTGGGACTCTGCAATAACTGCAAAGCCAACATTGTCTGGTTCTAACAGAGTCAGCTACCTCTGCCCAGGTGTTAAACCAATGCCCTCATCCCGGGAGCTGTTTGGTAATTAGCAGGACCAGCAGGTGTCTGCACTTGCTACTGTTCTTGGTAGCTGAGCATATGTGTCAAGTCCCTGTTGGGGTGGGGGGGGGAAGAAGAGGGTGAAATAAATGATCCTCCCAAGCAATAGCAAGGTCAGCTCCTTCGGGGAAGAGAGGGCCAACTCTCCACCTCTGTATTAAGCACCGTCCTTGCTCCTCCACCATGAAAACCTCGATTTGTTTTGAAGCTAACTCTGGCCCAGCCTCTACTCGCGTTCAGCAGCACCCTCTTCCTCTTCCTCACATTAAAAGATCTCTGCAATTCCAACCATCTCAAAGTCCTCAGAGATCCTCCCTCAGGGGTTGGGAGTCATCACAAAACACCAGGGTATCTTTTTTATGTCCAGATGGGTTTGTGTCTGGCAGTGAGCAATCCCGTTGGTGTACTGTCTGAACAAAAGCAGCCAAAATACAAGCCTCTGCAGCAATGGAAAAGAGTATTGGAGATGGCAGAGTTAGGATCCTAGTCAGTATTCTGCATAAACTTTAGGCAGCCGATAGTTTTCTCAGTTAACTGGCTGCGCCCCTATAGAACATGCACATTTAAGAATGTTCTCATTTCAAAGTCTGTATCAACGTCCTTAGCATCATTTGAAATAAATGGAGACATACCTGCTGGGTAGCAGGTCTCTGCGACATGTCAGAGGGAGAAGAAAATGCGGCCGGTGAGGTGTGAATCTGCTGGGCTTCGGTTGAGAACAGATGATTAACTTTCTCGGGGTGACACTGAGGCTGCAGGGAACCAGGGTGTCTTAACAGACGAAAGGGGGGGTGACATGACAGTTTATAGGCGTTCCAGATGGGGCCAGTTTAGGGTGCTACAGTCGCCACTTTGCACACAGAACACATTGTTAAATATTAATTTCAGATGAACTGCAAGCATTTCTTCTAGTGCAAACAGACCTGAGACTCACTGGCACTTTGGTAGGGCGCATAGGACATGGCTTACGCTGGAGACTGAAGACAGGGCACTGCCTTCCCAGTAGAATGGGAAATAGAGTTATTCCGTTTTTTGAATGGAAATGCAGTATGTTTTCTCTGTAGCACTTCTCACCACGTGGCATGCCATGTATTTATTTGTTTATTGTTTATCGTCCCCCTTCTAGAATATTGCAGCAAGAAAAGCTGTCTATTTTTTGAGCTCTGCTGTAGTCCCGGGATAGCAACCATAGATGGCATGAAGCAGGTACCTGGTAAATATTTGTTGACTGAATGAATAGCAATAAAATAAATGAAGAAGGCAGGAAGTGATTCATTTCCTTCTCTTGTGACTGACACTGGGTGGATGGTTGGTTGGTATTTGCTGAAATATGAACACACTGATATACTCCCACCTGGGGCAGAGCATTCAAACTAAATGGAAACAGGAAAAGACAGTAATCAAATAAACATACGGGGCTTGGAGAAATGGCTCAGCTAGGAAGAGCACTGGCTGCTCTTCCAGAGGGCTGGATTTCAACCCCAGCCTCCCTATAACAGAGTCCAGTGTCTGCAACTCCGGTCTCAGGGGATCCAACACCCTTTTCTGGCCTCTGCAGGTACTGTACGCCCGTGGTTCACAGACATCCAAGCAGGAAGACACTCATAAAATTAAAATAAAGGGAAAAAATAAGCATGATTGTCAAGTAGTGTAAATTTTAGCATAGAACTGCAATGTTAACAAAAATCTGTGTCACATTTGTAAAGCCCCTGGCTCTTGAAGTACTTGCCAGCTCCAAGTCTGCAGTGGAGACACCAGGGGAGGGAGAATATGGGAAGTCATATTGCAACCTTGGAGGTTAGCACAGCCTCTGGTCCTTCTGGCTTCCAGAATATTCTAGTTCCTGGCTGTCAGGACCACCTCCCTCTCCAGGCCCCATCTCCTCAGAAGGTAAACATGCACGGCTTCCTATAGCTTGTCCAGTCCGGTAGACATTCTGCAGAGGCAATCAAGGGGCAATGCGCAGGGAAAGCATGCATGCACCGATATGTAAGGGCTAGAATCAGAACATTTTTGCACACCACTTGCAGGGATCAGGGGTGACTGGGAGGTTTTTCAGAAGGCACAGCTGCTGCGACTCGTGGCACTGCCCTGCCGTGGCCTCAGGAGAAGTCTGCGCAGAAGCTACAGCTCCTACAAATAAAGTCAGTTTGAGTCTGTGTCAGCCTGTCTCGCATGCTCTTGGTCAAGACAGATGTGCGTGTCGGTAGATGAATAATAATTGACAGGTAGGTTTAAGATAGGAGAATCTCAGGGAAAAAAAAATCTGATGGACTTTCAACTAAATTACCACAGTGGCACCAAGACCCTTTATTACTCCGCTGTAATAAAGTAAGTGTATCCCTAATGCTTTCTGATGGTACAGGTCACACCAAACTGCTAGGAACAAAGAGAAAACACTGACACGCAAAGACAGAGATCTTTCTCTCAGATGGTACATTTGTGCCTCTGGCTTCTTGCTTTTCTACTTTTTAGTGACATCTCACGACTTCTGAGTTTTTACAATTAGGTCACCAGTCACTGTCTTTCTGTATTTGTGAGGTGTAGACGAACGGTCTAAGGAAGAGAAAGAAAAGGAGGGGAGGGAGGGAGGGAGGGAGGGATGAGGGAAGAGAAATCACTAGTGAGGAAGGTTAAGCAAGACAGGGCAAAAAAAAATAATATGTAAGATAGAATTAAGTCAATGTCAGCTGTTAGATCAAAGAAGAGAGAAATGGAAAACTCCTTTAAAATTTAGAAATCTTGCCATGTGTGATTTGTTAAGATCCTTTGTTCGCTTTTCATTTCTCCCTTTTCTATGAAAATAATGATTTTATTTGAACACTTGACTTACAAGTACTCTGCTCTCTGAGGGTTATGAAGTCAAATACAGCATTGTTCAAGCAACATTCTCCTCTGTGCCAGACCTGGGGAAGCCACAGAGGATGCAGAAGCAGGTAAGATGCAAATCTTGGGGCTGGAGAAATGGCCCAGTGGCTACTAGTGAGTACTGCTCTCCATGGGGACCAGGTGGCTCACAGTCACCTGTAACTCAGCTTCCAGGGGATCTGATGCTGTCCTCTGGACCCTGTGGACACTGCTTGTGTGTGTCTATACTCACACACAGATATACACATATATACACATGATTTTAAAAAGTAACAATTTAAGCACAATTTTATCAATTTAAATTAAATTTAAGTTAATTAAATTTAATTTAATTAATGCGTTAATCAAATTCAATTTAATTAATTAAATTTATTAGTTTAGATTCATTTTACTAGTTCTTTGAAAATGTCACACACTAAATTTGATCATTTTCACCTCCCACTCCTCCCCCTAACTCCACCCAGATCCACTTGCACCTGCTCAACCCTTCCCAACTTTGTGACCTAGTTTGTTTTTTTTTAATTACCCATTAGGTCCAATTTGTGCTAACCACTGCACTGTGGCCAACCTGTCAGAGGCCACACCTTAAAGAAAACTTCCTCTCCCTCCTCCAGAAGCCATCAACTGTCAACAGCTTCTCAGCTGGGAGAGGGACTCATAAGCCCCTCCCCTATCTCTGATAGAGTATTGACTGGTTTGTTCTTGTACTGGTCTTCTGCAGGCAACTCCAGCTTCTGTGAGTTCATGAGTATGGCCGTTTGACATGTCCAGAAGACACTGTCTGGGTCCACTCCTCCCTGACCTCTGGCTCTTCAGCAATCTTTCTGGCTTTATCTCTGAGTTGTGAGGAAGGAATAATAGAGATGTCCCATTTGTGGCTGAGCACTCCCACCCCTCACACAAATTCTCTGCACTTTGGCCAGTTCTGAGTTTCTTCATTAACCACCATTCAGTGAAGAAACAAGACAAAATAACAGCAACAAAAATCTCTGATAAGTTTTAACTTTAAATGGCACTTTTATACCCTGTCCACTAGCAAAATAACATAGTAGGTTTATCCTATGGCCTGGGAGCTACCCAACTATGGGTTCTTGGCCAAATTTAAAATACCAGGCAGAATGGGACCTCCAATAAGAAAGTGGTTGGTTACTATCTAGGGAAAGTAGCCCATCCATGCCACTATTCTACCCATGGACACCTGTTACTATGCCAAACATTGTAGTTCACAGGTTTCACAGGTAGGTAAAACTACCAATGACTTCCTTCATACCCCAGCAACCTACATGGCACCTTCTAGTACTGTGAAATTCATTCATGTATACATAATTATAAAAATAAAACAAATCTTTAAAAAAATAAATAAAAGATGCAGCCTTGCCTTGCTGGAGTTTTTCACCTAGACAGATATTCAAACTCAGAATATATATGCTCTTTGAATATGAGGCCAAGGCTGTGACTTTTTTCTTTCAGCCCCATACACATGCCACATTCAGAATGCATTTGCTATTGTTATTCATGGAATTTCCAACCAGAGCTTCTTTCTGACTGGAAGTTTAGGAGGCAATTAGGTATAATTAAAATGTCCCTTGGCTTTATTAACTAACGCCGGCTAACAAATGAGCTCGCAAGATATAAAAGGTTTTCTTGACAACAGTATAACCTGCGCTTTCCCAGGCTGCATGAACTTCCTGAGATGGCTGTTTCTTGTTCCCAGAAAACATTGCAAGGAGAAACAGCTTGAAGGCATAGGGGTGGGTGTGTAAACAGGACCCTTTGAAGGAAGAGGGAGGGCCCAGGAGCTTTACAAAATACCCGAGACAGCCCTGTCTGAATGTGTAGAACGGCTACTTTCCCTTTCTCAGACTTCTGCCTTTCCTGGACGTTCAATTGTCCAGGCTCGGGAATGAACTCGGCAATCTTCTAAATAACCACCATCACTCTCATTGCAGTCCACATGCTTATGAATCTCGTAAGCCTGATAAGAAAGCACATAATTACTAATTAAGACAACATGTGGGGTGTGTGATGGCGCATACTTAAAACCTACTACTCAAGAGACTGAGGCAGGAGAATCGTGAGTTTGAGGCCAGCCTGGGCTACCTAGTGAAGTCTTATCTTAAAGAGAGAGAGAGAAAAAAAAAAAAAAACATTGAAAAAAAGCCGGGCGGTGGTGACGCACGCCTTTAATCCCAGCACTCGGGAGGCAGAGGCAGGCGGATCTCTGTGAGTTCAAGGCCAGCCTGGTCTCCAAAGCGAGTTCCAGGAAAGGCGCAAAGCTACACAGAGAAACCCTGTCTCAAAAAACAAAAAACAAAAAAAAACATTGAAAAAATGAACAGTGATGGAGATGTTTTCATAGACATACCCAAAAAGAAAAACACAGCCAACAGTCTGGATGTCTGTTCCACGTTTTATTGTCACTTCCTGTGTTGGATAATGCAGAGGTACTGAGTTGTGACATATCATGTAGGTAATTCATACAACTTAACGAGTCCCATAGAAGGTGCACCCTGTATGTTCTCATTTTAATGACAAGTTGAAGGCGGCCAAGTCATTAAAGAGGATTTGGAACTGCTCTCAGACTTCTTAAGTCAAAAGATTATGCTGTGTGCTTTGTGTGTGAGCTATGAGGTATTAAGTCCTTCCATCTTGGTGCAGTCTGCAAACCTGATAATGTTTGTAATTGCATTATCCAGGCTAGTGATAAAAAAAAAAATACAAATCCAATGTTATCCACTGACAGTGCTAACCCAGGTGGGTAGAGATGAAGTCAATAGTACTATAAAAGCCACTCCTTATCAATGGGAATACCGTGTGAAATGAAATAAGAGGCACTAAAACAAAAATACACTGTGCATAGTGCTTTTCCCTTTGGCAAACAGCCCTAAGGATGTGGAAGTCTTTTGAGATGATGAACTCTTCACGGAACTGGTGGTCCACAAAGTATCCTCAGGTCTTCCCCCTGCACACAAGCATACGTTTCTGCTCCTTCATGGCCCCTTATCAGAGGCGGTCCGTCTCCCTGGTAACAGCGTGATGTTAAACTCAGAGTAAACTGAATTTCTAGAGGCTGCTCACATTCAGCACCACTGTGGCTTCACTTCTGTCGCTGACGTTTCTGTCGGCCCTCATGTTTATAAATAACCAACAATATGACGGAAAGACTGGATGAGAAAAATTTATGCCTTAGTGTGTTCCAGGCCTTGGGTTCAAGTCCTAGCACCAAAAAACTAAAACAACTAAAATAAGATTTCAAAAACATGTCCCACGAGGCTCTGAGTTCAATCCCGAGCACTGGGGGAAAAAAAAAATTTACAGAGAATATTTCACTCTGAGACAATGTATTCTCAACACATAGACACCTTCGCGGGGAGAGAGCAGCCTGTCTTTGTCACTTAGTGATCTATAGGCATTTAATAGCCTGCCCCGTGATGTGGGAAACAGATGAGCAAACAAATTTAACATGTTCTTTGGTCACTAATTATTAATTCATTTATTCAACGCAATCACATTTAAACAGTATTGTGTCATACACTCCCACTGATCTAGAAAACTGGAGAATTTAAGAATTCCAACTTCATGCTGTCGTTCTAGACAGTTTATAATCCCATGACATCCTGCATGAATGAACTGTCCTTTAAGTGAGGCTGAGGATGTGCAACAAAGTAATAAAGAACACTTCAGTAATGTGATGTATTTGTATTACCTCACACTGTGATACCCATGAAATACTGACTGTAGTTTAAAAAATAAATATAATCAGAGATACAATGTATGTATGTATTGCCACAATGGACACTATGCCCCATCGGCTAACAGTAAAAGGAAAGGGTACCAAAGTATGATTGTAAACACACCACACACACACCCCGCATGAAGAAGAGCTAAATATGAGAAGCTCTATGGTACCAAGTTAGAACTAAGTAACCCTCATGCTGTCCAATGCCCTTTTCTAGTCTATCCTCCATGTAAAAAAAACGTTTTGGTTTTTTTGTTTTGTTTTGTTTTGTTTTGTTTTTCCTGAGACAGGGTTTCTCTGTGTTGTTTCGGTGCCTGTCCTGGATCTCTCTCTATAGACCAGGCTGGCCTCAAACTCACTGAGATCCACCTGGCTCTGCCTCCCGAGTGCTGGGATTAAAGGCGTGTGCCACTACTGCCTGGCTAAGAAATGTTTTAAAGACTTATATATTGAAGGAATTCTAGCCCAGAAAATTCCAAACAGATGAATTTTGGAAGCAAAGAGAATAAATAATGGTCATTTTCATGCCAACCTCCAAATGGCACCTAGCAATTTGGCAAATTCTTTCTCATCATTTATATCCCAGCCTAAGTACTGCCTCTGTTTTGTTATTTTCAGTACTTTTGCACACACACACACACACACACACACACGGGGGGGGGGGGGAACAAAATGAATATGTCATACACATTTTCCTTGAGTTCCTATTGTACCCAGTATATCGCGTATCTCACTCAGTTCCTTTAAGTGGCTATATTGGAATTGTTTATAGATATGTTTCCCTTCTGGTTCACAAACCCATTAAGGGTAGAAATTACACCCATACATTATCAACTTTGTATCCCAAATGGCCGACAGACTAACCAGCATGAAACAGACGAGAGCATTCAATGTGTGTTTGTTAAATTTCTCAAATAATTAAGTTAAATTAAATTAAAATTGATGATCGCCTCATTTCTCATCTCTGCCGGAGAAAGTGGATGGGATTGATCTGATATTTTTTCACACTTGACTTCGTGAAGTCAGTCTATACTTCTATTTTATAGTTCTCAATTATTTTTGAATACTTTACTTGACATTGCTTTGACCTAATCATGTATATTTTTATGGAAGTGATTACCTCTCATTTGTATGGATGAATGGCAGGAAACGAAGGAAGGGGGAACCTATCATTACTTGACAAGAACAATGCCAACTGCAGCCCCAAAGCCTGGTCCAAATCCTGCCGCTTGAATATTCATAAGCAGGCCATTTAAGCTCACCAAGCCTCAGTTTTCTGATTTGTAAATTGGAGATAAAATGCTTTCCTCTAGGTATGACTGTGGGAATGAGCTATTATATATAAAGTCCTGACAGGACACCTGTGCACAGTATGTGCTCCATAAATTACAGTCACTATAAGGCACTTTTCTGTGCTCTACATCACTTTGTAAATGTTACCTAAAGCATTACCCCCCACCCTTTATATTTAGATATACAATAATAGTAACAGAGTGGGGAGAAGCTAGAAAGAAACCATCATAAAACCCAATACTAACAGAAACTCAAGAAATACGGAAAAGATGTACAAAGCGTGCCTGGTTGCTTTGGGTTTTATTTACATTCATTGAGGATGAACGAATCTCATCAAATAACTGAATCAGGTCTTGATGTAATTCATTAAACTGCCCAGTGCCTTCTACTTGTGCGATGGTCATCACTTCCAAGACTGTGACTTCAGTTTTGGCCTCCTCCCACAAGTCTTCTCTGGGTCGGTTCTTTTCATCCCTCAGTTCTCTACCGCCTTGGTCTATTGAAATCGCTATAACCAAATGCCATAGGCTGGATTGCTTACAATTTATAAAACATATCTGACAAATTCTGGAGGGTGAGAGTCAAAGATGGGTGCCTCCAATAGATTCTGTGTCTGTCAGGTCAGGACCCACTTTCTTATGAATAGTGCTATGACTTTGTCCTTAGTCTAATTCCTACGTCCCTTTTATAAAGATAACAATCCCATTCATGAGGCTTCAGAGCTTCGTTGCCCCCTCCAAAGTCTGACCTCTTAATATCATCACAAGGAGAAGGAAATTTCAACATATGAATGAGGAAGGAGACAAAATCATTTCAAGCAAAGAATCCCCCAGCCCTCAGCTGCAAAGGCAGCTTCACTGAGGACCCTTGGGATGCCAAGAGCTAAACCAGAGACCCGTTACCTTGCAGGAAAACATGAGGCCTCCAGAGAGAAATGGAACCACAAACTGGAACTGCATCCATAGCCCACAATACCTGTTCTCAATTCTTATCTCTGCTTCCTCCTTCGCCTCATTATCAATGACCTGATTGTTTTCTATTTCCAGTGTTCTGTCTTCAGCCCCAGCCTCTCTACCTCCCATACTCAATTTCCATACCCAGTCCTCCCATACTCCCGTATTCTCATACCCATGCTCAATTTTCATGCAGTCACCAATCCTGACCACACATAGAAATTAGTTGAATTGGTCATGTACCCAGTTCTCATCAATGTTGGTTGGTGGAGCATAAAAGTGTGACATGCTATAAATGTGAGAGTCAGGCAGGCTCCCGGGGATAAATGGGCAGTTCTCTGGAGCTGTGAGGATCACAGAGGTAATCTGGTATTCCTGCACAGAAAACAAGTTTGGGTAAGATAATGTGTTGAAGGGTTTGGAAAAATGGACAATTAAGTGATATCAGAACCAATCAAATCAAGCTACGTAGATTTTATTCTTTTTCGCTAGTCCCCTATTCCTCTGACCAATGGCATTTTGGGCTCTAAACCATCAATAAGCAGTAAGACTGGTTCCATTTGTGCTTACTTATTTGTTCTTTCTTCCATCTGCTGTCCCCTGGTTAGCTCTGCTCCTAATTAGTGGGGAAACACCGTCACATAGAGTGGCCAGGCCTGAGTCTCAGTTCTGATACAGAGACAAGACAAAAAGTGTAGGGTGAGGCTAGGAGGAAGATCCAGGCTGAACAGAAATTACGGAAGCGCGTTAAGAATGTTACTGAGAAACATGGGAAAGCCACTGAGGGGATTTAAGTACAGATGTGAAAGATCTCTAGAGTTGTACTGTGGGAGATAGGTAAGGATGAGAATGAGAAGGCTATGTCAAGAATCTAATCATCACCAGGCGGCGGTGACACA
>CABHPQ010000924.1:31584-47807 GCA_902168405.1 Peromyscus aztecus | reverse complement strand
GTTGATTTGTAAGACAATCAAAACTTAAGCAGCAAGCACTACTTGATGTGGACTCTTAGGTGCCAGGATCATGGCTTGCCAATAAATGTATTATCTCTAAGCACACACCCAAACTCCCAATTCTTGGGAGGTGAAGGCAAAAATATCAGGAGTTCAAGGCCAGACTTTGCTAAGTAATGAGTTCAAAGCCAGCCTGGGCTATATGAGACCTTGTCTTAAAACAAACAAATGAATAAAGAAGCATGATTCCTAACCAGCTGTACTGTATACTATAGTCACAACCCCAAGGGCTAGTGACAATCCATGGTTTGTTTTGATTTCATCTGTCTCTGTAGTATTTTGGTAAGAGAACAAGATTCTGAACCAAATATCTGATTTTCCAGGAAGGTATAAGACTCAACAGTGATAAGATTAATAGTACAATCAGTGTAGGGAACTGGATGAGACCTTGATTTCTCCAGCTTAGGACATTTCCTGAAAGTCCTGATTGTCAATGTGTCTGTGCATAACCAAACAAAGGGTGTTATGGGAAACATGTATGTCCTCGGGGGAAGCTGTCAGTAGCTCTGGCTAGTCTGTTACTTTGTTACATCTTTCTCGAGTTCCTGGAGAACTGGTATCAGAAAGAAATGTGTGGGAAACGGCTGGAGAAAGTGCTCCGCTGTTAAAAAGTGTATGCTGTTTTTGCAGAGGACCTTGGCTTAGGTTCTCAGCATCTATGTTGAGCAGCTCACAACCTCTAACTCCTGGGGATTTAATGCCCCTTTGCTGGCCTCCTTCAGCACTGCGATCATGTGCAAATACCCACCCGCATACATACAATTAAAAGTTTTTTGGTTCCTTTTTTTAATTGTCTGGTAAGATGACTCAGTGGGTCAAAGCACTTGTCTCCAAGCCTGATGACTTGAGTTCAATTCTGGGGCCCCATGTGGTAGCAGAAGAGGACTAAGTTTGACAAGCTGCCCTCTGACCTCCACATGTGTGCTATGCACATAAATATCCCCCACAGAAGACATGCATAAAGAGATAATAAGCAAATGTAGAAACATGCAGCCGGTACTCCATGTCTTTTCATTAACAGTATTAACAGCAGCATTTGTATCCTTACAGTACTTTGCCATGTATAATTTTTCACAATTGTAATCAACTACAGTTATGCATATTTTTGCTTGCATGGCCCTCATAACTCTGTTTGTGCTTGGTGCTTATTATTTAATTCCAGTGAATTTATCGTCATTTTTTACATTATCTTTTACTCTGTGTGAAGTTTCATGTCTTTGCAATTACGGTAGTGAATCAGACATGTCATGTCCCTGTAGCCTCCTAGGCTTGGGATTAGTTTCTCAGGCTGAATTCCCAGAAATAGAATTACTGGCTCAAAAACATTTTTTATAGCTTTAAATAAAGACTATCACAATGATTTACAAATATATTTCAATAATTTTATGGTCACTAGCAATATAGAGGACATTCTGCCCTATTATAGACCTTCCACCAAAAATCTAGAATTTTTCCTAAATATTTGTTAACAGAGGGAGTTATTTTTTTATGATACTTTTTAGGTGACTAACAGTAACTGGTTTTGATTTATATTTCTTTGATTATAGAGTTGAATTGCATGGGTTTTTTTTTTTTTATAAATTTTCTTTAAATTGAAAAGGTTTAAGTGTGTGTGTGTGTGTGTGTGTGTGTGTGTGTGTGTGTGTGTATGTGTGTGTGTGTTTATACACATGAGTGGCACTGCCCATGGAAGCCAGAAGAGGGCATTGGATTCTCTGGAGCTGGAAATACAAGTGGTTGTGAGGGGCTTGGCCTGATTATTGGGAACAAACTTGGGTGCTCTGTAAGAGTAACAAACACTCTTAACCATTAAGCCATCTCTCCAGCCCCTTAAATGTTTCTTTACTAGTATTATTTTCTTCTATATGAATAATCTGTTTCCTTCCTTTATCTACATGTTTATTGATATATTAGCCCTTTAAAACAATTAATTTTAATATAGTTATTATTCTAATGCTTTATCATCCTTTAGTAGTGCTTTGTTTTTATATTACAGTATGTTTAGTTAGATAATGTTTTATTTTATTAGACAGTCATGTTTATGGATCTTTTACTTTGTAATAGAGTCATTATTTTGGTTTGCTATATCATGTAATCTTATGGATTCTTAGAAACATTTAAATTAAATTTTTAACATTTTAACATTTATTTGTGTGTGTGTGTGTGTGTGTGTGTGTGTGTGTGTGCGCGCATATGCAGGAATGCCTGTGTGGAGGTCTGAGGACAGCTTGGAGGTATTAGTTCTCTCCTTCCATCATGTAGCTAGAATGTCAGGCTTGCCACTAAACACCCTGCTAAACAATCTCATGGTTCTCCAATTTTAATATTTTAAAATACTTAAAACCTTTTAGTCAGCTAATGCATGCAGGTTTTATCTTGATTCATGGTGTGAAAACTGTTTAACAAGTTGTCACAATATCCTTTCATTGGTAAGATTTAGTCAAAATGATGCTTCAAAAATGTGCCAGAGGAGTCCATAAGACACACTGGAAGAAGCACACCCCATGCTCAGTTAAGTCCAACTAAGGAAGTGTTCCTGTTTCACGGGTTCCAGATACAGTGGTTTAAAAGTCCTCTCTGAAACGCATGTTGAAATTTAATTACCTGTGCTAGTCAAACTCCACTACTATGGAGAAGTAAGAAGAAAAATGAATCAAGGGAAGGAGGAGTTTCTTCAGGTCATGACTCTGATTTCAGTACAGCATCAGCTGGGTCTACATCTCTGAGCCTGAGATGAGGAAGAAGACCCTGGCAGTAGGTGCATGGTGGAGCAGAGCTGTTCACTTCACAGCAGCCAGGAAGCAGAGAAACAAGAAGGGACCAAGGACAAGACATCCCATGAAAGGCATGTAGCTTATTGACACACGTCTTTCAACAAAGCCCAGCCTTCCTGCATTCAAATGCAAATTTTCAGTCTGTCCATGGATTCAATCTCTGGAATCCCCCCCACAGGCACATCTAAATGCAGGCTTTGCTCATAGGCTAGTCCTCTCTCAGTCCCCTCAAGATGACAGTCAAGGCTGACTGTCACATTACTGTGCTAGCCTTATAAAGATGTGTGGTGTGGTAGCTTCAGGAGGTGGTGAGACCATGAAGATTCTGCCTCCACGGATACCATTATAGCTAGAATCTTAATATAAAGGATGAGTTTAACCTAATCGTTATCTCTCAATGTCTTATGCCACAAGTGCCCTTCTGTCATGTTCTGACACAGCCCAGAGGCCTTCACTAGATGAGTACCATGTCCTTGGACTTCCAAGCCTCCAGAACCATGTGTCAGATAACCTTTCCTGTTTTGAGTATCTCCAGCCCGTGGTATTCTGTCATAGCAGCAATAAATAACTAAATATAACCAGAGTACAAGCCATCATCCTGCTGAGCAATCCTCACATGCCCTTTGCCTGGCCATCTTAAACGTGCTGTAGTACTAGCCATTGTGTGCTCTGATGAAGCCTGTTATTGGTGCGTCTTCAACAGACTGCTTTACTTTTTATTGTGTATTTTGGTCCTTTGGAAGGCTTGTTTCTTTCACCCTCATATTATTAAAAATCTTCAATTTTTCATCTTATTATTCTCCCAGATTAATTTTATTACAATTCTATCCAGTTTAAATAAACAACCATTAAAAAAAAACCTAAATTGCTTTAAAGTTATCTATCAGCTGGAAAGAACTGACATCCTTTAAATAGATCTTCATAGCAGGTCACACTGCTTCCATTAGTCAAGTTTTTCTTCATGTCTCTCAATGAAATTTGAGCATCTGAGCCCCCCCTCACCCAATCTAGGTCACACATTTCCCATTAAGACTGTCTGAGCAGTTTATATTTCTCATTCTATTAGGAGCAGTTTCCTTCTGCCCCCAGTGACATGTTCTATATCTTTAGCAATTATATTGATTTTTTAAAAATCAGTTCAAATATTTTTCAATGAACTTCTAAAAATAGTATTATAATTCTCTTGCTTCCTTTCATTTTATATATATATATATATATATATATATATATATATATATAGTAGAGTACTTGCCTAGCATGTGCAAAGCTCTGAATTCATTACCTAGTGCCATAAAATTCCAGGCAAGGCAGCACACACCTATAATCCTAGCACATGGGTGGTAGAGGTAGGAGGATCAGAAGGTCAAGGCCATCTTTGGCTACATAGTGAGTTTAAGGCTAGCCTAGGCTATGTGAGACTGTATCTCAAGAAATTGTATATATTTTTATATATAATATAATATAAAACTTCATTTTTGGAGTTTGTATTTCATATATGTATGTATGTATGTATGTATGTATGTATGTATGTATCTATCTATCTATCTATCTATCTATCTATCTATCTATCTATACATATATATGAACCAACTGTGAATATATTGGTTTTGTGGCTGATTTTCCTATAGTAGTGTTGCCTCTCAAGGTAAGCACCTTTAAGAGTGAATGGCATCGTTAGTTGGTTTGAAACAAATGTACATGTGTCAGCTGTCAGAGACTTCTATCTCCACTACTCAGAGTTGTATTAATAAGAGTTGGATATTGAATATTTATTTACTCTCCTTTTATCTTTTCATGACAAGATTATATGATTTTTCCTTACTTGGCACATTGGTGAAGAGACTTCAATGTTTAGAGTATTCTGCCTTTGCTTTCTAGCAATAATTTTTATTTGATGTAGTGTGTTATTAAATTAGCCCTGGGATATTGTTTACTATGATAGTCTTGAAAATTTACTTGTGTTGTTAATCAGTCTCCAAGGGTTTATCTTATATGTGTGGGTTTTGTGTTACTTTGTGCTCAGAATTGTGTAGCTTTTCAAATTACTTTATTTTCATAAAAACTATATACAGGTTTTTGAAGACAGGTCTCATGCAGCCTATGCTGGCCTTGAACTTACTATGTAGCCAAAGATGACCTTGAACTTCTTATCCCCCCACCTCTGCCTCCCATGTGCTAGGATTACAGATATGTGCTACCTTACCTGGATTTTTATGGTACTAGGAAATGAACTCAGGGCTTTGCATAAGCAAGTACTCTACCAACTAAGTCATAACCCAGGCTAAATTTGATATAGTCCTTTTCTATTTCTCAACAGTTTAAGAAACACACCAGTCAGGGATAGTGATTTCATGGATGTAAGAAAATATACCTTATTTGTATTCTAGTAATTTGTGTATCTATTTCATATATTCTTATATTAAAAATTGTCTTTCCCAAATTTTCTGTGCCATATACTTTATTATAATTTAAGGAATGTTTTATATATAGTTTGATGTTTCTGTAGTACTAACCTTTTTTTTTTTTGGTTTTTCGAGACAGAGTTTCTCTGTGTAGCTTTGAGCCTTTCCTGGAGCTCACTTGGTAGCCCAGGCTGGCCTCAAACTCACAGAGATCCGCCTGGCTCTGCCTCCCGAGTGCTGGGATTAAAGGCATGCGCCACCAACACCCGGCAAACCTTTTAATGATAAAAGCAGCTCCAGGTTTTATTTCATAATCCCAATAACCACTCATGAAGGCTGCACAGTCAACTCTTAGAAAATAGACAGTGGAATTATTGTGTACAGTGGGTACCCATCTTCCTCCTTAGTACCCAGTCATTCTGGCTTGGAAAACTAAAGATTTCGTCTTCAACCTTGGAGTTTGTATTTCTTGTGTTTACACATAGATTAGATTCTTCAACTCAAATCCTGTTTCAACTCAGTTGCTGCTCTTGAAAATAGAAAGTCTTCTAGTCTTTAATTCTTTTCCTGTTCTCAATTGTAAGTCTGCCTAAGGGGTCTTCAGGAAGAATTTAGGAGGGTAAGCTCAGGCAGGCATAGAGCTACAGTTTAACTAGAGCATATATTTTGATACACCAATCTGTAAGTTCTGAGTATAATCCTGGCTGAGTGAGACATTTGTTCACAAAGCCCCCATCTGATATCCAGAAGTTGTTTCTTTCTTGGGTGCCATTTTGTTTACTCTAGAGCCAATAATTATCTTACTGATATGCAGGATTTCTTCAGGAGGTATGAACAAATGCCTGTTCACTCCAGATATAGCATCATGGCAGACCCAAGAAATAATGCCCTGCTCCCCAAGTTTATCCTGGTGAAGCGGCCACCTTCTTGGGGTTTCTTGCAGGTCTGTAGGTACCTCAAAGGCAGCTGCATTCTCCCACAGTGACCCAGCATGAGTGAGAAGTCACAAAAATGGTAGCACTAGAGGTCCCTGCAACCTTGAAAGTTTTCTACACACATGTCTTCTCATCCTCAGCAACTGTTTCCTGTCATATAACTGGGGAGGGGTCCTTCTTAAGTCTTGTGACTTTCATAAGCTTCCAAAGGGAGCCTTATGTGTGTTCTTCCACACATTCCATCCAGGAAGGAATGCTTCAATCCACAGAAAGCTACATAAGATTCATTCATTCCTTTAGCTTTTTAATGGAGCCAAGCCCAAATCAACTCCAAAATCTTTTTATTTATTTATTTTTTGTTTTGTGTATGTGTGTGTCTCTCTCCCTCCCCCCTTTCCTCTCTCTCTGTGTGTATGTGCACATGTGAGTGCAGACGGTTGTAGAGGCCAGAAAGGTGTTGGAACCCCTGGTGCTGGAGTTAGAAGCAGTTGTGAGCCACCAGACATGGATGCTGGGAACCAAACTCGGGTCCTCTGTAAGAGCCACACATGTTCTTAACCAATGAGCCATCTCTTCAGCTGCTCAATTCCAGGATCTATACAAGGCTTTATACTTATTTTCATATCTGTATTCAATGAGATAATGTATGGTGGAATAGAAATATTAGCATACTTGAGGAGTCTCAATACAGCTTTGTGAGTGCCTCATGGGTTAGCAGGATTGCTGCTCTGCATCTCTGTGGAACCTGGGCTTATCCTCCACATTCCAGAGCCCTCAATTGGTGAACCTATTAGCACTATCTCTTAAACAATTCCACTTCCACTCCTAACTGGAGCAGGTCCTAGTCTCATACCTAATTACAAGAGGAAGAGACATTCGGTATTACTCAGCCCAGAAGAAGAACTTATTTTTTTTTTGTTTTAGTATTTACATACACGTATATTCAAGAAGCATGATGAGGGGCCGGCAAGACGGCTCAGCGGAAAAAGATGCTTGCAGCCAAGCATGGTGACCTGAGTTTGATCCCAAGACCCATATGGTGGGAACCAACTTCCTCAGGTTGTCTTTTGACCTCCACACATGCCCCATGATACTTTGTGCCCCCCAACACCATAAAAATAATTTCATAAAGAAGTATGATGACATATCATTTCTTGAATTTAACCTCTTCCAAAGAGAATTATTTGCCTCAATTTTCCTGCCTGGTTCTCCTCTTTCAAAGCATCGGTCTCTGGGCTTATCTCATCGTTCCTTTGTTATTGGCTTGTTTTGTGAGTGAAACTGTTGTACTTTCTCCTGTAGGCTTCTCCATAGAGCAATCTACTCCATCTCTCCATTCATGACCTGGGAATTTTAGGACCTTTTCAACTTTGCTTCGATTTCATTAATAAAAAGGAAATTATTGTTGGACTTTCACAGTTTTATTTTGGAGTCATGGACAATGGTATCTCACGAAAAAGTTGGAACACTTGTTTCTCCTAATATTGGTCTGGCCTCGGATAAAATCTACTTCAGAGACAGAGTTTTACTCTGACTCTGTAGGAAGGAACTGTGAATACCTTTGGTTGCAATTTTTCTTTTCTTCCATAAATTTCACTTCTTTTTCAAAGTAGATCTTTCTTATAGAGGAGATATGTCATCTTGGTAGTGGCAATGCCGTGGGCATTCACCAGTCCCTTCACGGTTTTCTGAGAACTGATCATTCTTGTCTTGTGGGGGAGGTTTGTGTCATCAATTTCATCTCATCCTCCGAGATGGAGTTGTGGAATAGGAATCTCTGCAATGGAACTGTTCCACCATGGTACTCTATCTGCTCTGTCCAATAGACTAGTCACTAGCCACATGGGGGCTCTTAAGGACTTCAAATATGACTAGTATAACTGAAGATATGAATTCAGAATTAAGTTAAATTTTAGTTAATTAAATTTTGAACTGGAACTCCTGTTTGTAGCTGGTGGCCTGTTGTAATGGTTAAACTTCATGGAATTTAAAATCACCAATGGGGGAAAAAACCTCTGGGCATGCTTGTGGGGGAGTGTCTAGATTAGGTTAATTGAAGTGGACTGACTCATCCCAGCTGTGGGTGGCATCACTCAGTGGTGTCCAGGGAGGGACTGAATCAAATCAGGAAGCAGTGAGCTGAGCCCCAGCACTCTGCTCTCCCCTCTCTCTCCTTCCTGACTGTGGATGAAATGTGGCCAGCTACCTCCGGTTCCACCATGACTTCCCATGATGAAAGGAAACACTTCCTCTCTTCAACTGTTTATTGTCAGATATTTGGTTGCAGAATCAAGAGGATGAGGAGAAAATGCCCACTGTAAGAGCAATTCTGATCCTAGAAGAGAGAGAGACAACAGCTGGAAGCTAATGGCCTGCAAGGGCTCCCATGGGGCAGGAGGAACTTCCGATGAGACGGAGAGGATTTCGGTTTCTGTTTGAAAAAATATAGACTGGAAAAGTCAGAACTCCAGCACAGAAAGTATGTATTCTGAGGATAAGAACATCACTGTGTGAGGAAATAAAACAGAATGCATGGAACTCAAGGAGCTGCCTTAACAGTGCTGACTCATGACCCTTGACCCATCACCTCACAGATTCCTGCCAGGCCCTACACATTGTCATAGCTTACCTCTCATTGTGGCCACATGCCTTTCACAATGTTTAGCAGATACCTCAAGAGGAATCTGAGGAGAGAGTTCTCTTGTACTCCCTATACTTAGCCATCTTTCCAGAAGCTCGCTTGACTCCACCCCATCACCCTCCACTCCCCAGCCCCAGATTTAGAGAAAGAGCCAGGGTATCGGCTAGGCAGGTAGCTGCCGTGATTGATGTATGTGTCTCTGAAGTGGAACTTGCAGAAGGTATTTTCTCCTCAGCTGATCCCTATAACTGCTTTGACATCTGACATACAATTGAATGTTATGTTAGAGGAAAAGGTTGGAGAGAGAGGGGGTATGGGCGTCATTTGTTAGCCCTTCAAAGTCCAGGGTGACTTTTGTCCCATGTGCCACCCAGGCCTTCCTGTCCTATACCGAGTCTTCTGGTCACTTTACTCTGAAACTTGCCTCAGCAAAGCGGCTTCCTACCCCGCTTCACATTAATCACATTGCTTTTGAGTGTGAAAGATGAGGTGCATGATAATACCCTCCAAACCTGCCTCCTTGGCACTGCAGCAGGGTCTCCAAACAGCCTCCAGACATCCTGTCAGGGAGTTCTGTGAGGCTGGTGCCGAGCCAGGATGGCCTTGTTTGCTTTCTGCTTTAAGCGGAAAAATTGGATTTAGAAGGCTTTTCCTAATCTGGATCTCTGCGATATATAATAAACTTCTTACATCTGTCACCATCAGCATTCTCCCGCAGCCTTTACCTTTTATGTTTCAAAGAGAGCAGATGAGGCTGCCCTTTCTTTCTCTTCCTATTCAAGCCCTGGCTTGGGACAGCTAGCCCTGAGGATTAGTGACATCTTCCTAGTAGGGGTGATAGAGGACTGGAACAAATTTAGGATTGCCCTCTATACCAGCCACATTCCATCTATTAATGTTAAGGTACAACTCTTGTTTGGAAACTTGGTAGATAGCAAATGAAAAGTGACACCCAAAGACCCCAGTCTACCCCCTTGAAGGAGACCCGTGATGATACCCCGGAGACAATGCTCTCAGGGTAGTTGCTGAAGTCCTCTTGTACCAGTTAAGACTTGGTCCTAGGATGGCCAAACACCCTAATTTGTCGTGCTAGAAACCTCATCCAATGACTGAGGGAACTGGATGCAGAGATCCACGGCCAGGCCCCAGGTGGAGCTGCGAGAGTCCAATTGGCGAGAAAGAGGAGGGTTTGTATGAACGAGAATTGTTGAGATCAAGGTTGGAAAAAGCACAGGGACAAATAGCCAAATGAATGGAAACACATGAACTATGAACCAATGGCTGGTGAGCCCCCAACTGGATCAGGCCCTCTGGATAAGTGAGACAGTTGATTAGCTTGATCTGTTTGGGAGGCATCCAGGCAGTGGGACCGGAACCTGTCCTCAGTGCATGTGCTGGCTGTTTGGAACCTGGGGCTTATGCTGGGATGCTTGGCTCAGCCTGGGAGGAGGGGACTGGACCTACCTGGACAGAATCTACCAAGTTGAACTCAATCCTCAGGGGAGTCTTTGCCACAGAGGAGATGGGAATGGGGGGTGGGCTGGAGGGAAGGCAGGAGGGTGGGGGGGAGGGAACAAGGGAATCCGTGGCTGATATGTAAAATTAAATTAAATTATAAAATAAAATTAAAAAAATAAAACTTCCAAGAGTGGGTTTCCCACATAAATGTAAACTCTCCCAAAACAAATAAATGAAGATCAGATATGTTTGGTAAGCAAAAAAAAAAAAAAAAAAGGACTTGGTCCTAGTTAAATGCAGATTCCCAACCTTCGCTTCAGGCCCTACTGAACCAGAAGCGATCAGTCAAGGCCCCATCTGCATTTGAAAATCTTTAATTAAAATATAATTACATCACTTATCCCCTTCCCTTTCATCCCTTCAACTTCTCCCATGATCTCTTCACTACCTGTCAACTTGTGAGCCTCTTTTTTTCTACTATTGTATACACACACACACACACACACACACGCCCCTCCACATTATAATTAATAATCTCCAGATGGTTTCTATATCTTGTGAGAATCACCAGAAGAGGGTTGCTCTAGCTTTCTTTCCTGTTGCTGTGATAAACACCATAACCAAAAGCAACTCAGGGAGGAAGGGGTTAATTTCCTCTTACACTTTACATTCCATCCTCAAGGGAAGCCAAGACAGAAACTCAGGTACGAATCTGAAGGGTTAATATCCTACAAGCCTCAGGTGAACCAAGAAGCTCTAGACAAGAGGGTTGACTTGACTGATGGCATCCTTGGAAGCTTCTAATAAGTAGACCCACACATCAAACTGGCCAATATCTACCACGTCTAGACTGTGGGGCAACTGACCTCAGATAGACTCTTCATCCCCTGAGTTTCCCTCTTTCTGTCCTATAAAACTCAAGACCCCTCACGTTGTGTGCATACAGTCTCACTTTCCTAGACTGTGGCCCTTCAGACGTTCTGATGAAAGCACAATTCTGCTTCCAGAGATGCCCATCTGCTCTCTTTTTATTTTCACATCATCTCCCTCAGTCCCTAGCTAACAGGACCTAGATGCCAGAACAGAACTGAGCCCAGGAGGCTGTTACTTATTGACTTGCACTCTGGTTTACTCAGCTTCTCTTGTATGGACCAGGCTCATCTGCCTAGGAATGGCACCTCCCTGGACTGTGCCCTCCTGAGCCAGTTAGCAACTGAGAAAACACTCTCATAGTAGACATGTCCACAGGCCAATCTGATGGAGGCGGTGCCTCAGGTGAAGTCTTCTCTTCCTAGGTGACTCCAGTTTGTGTCAAATTGACAAAAACTCACCAGCACAAGAATTAAGATGCTCATTACTTCTTCAAAGAGTTCACACGATGGTTCTGCGGAGAGGCAGAAAGCTGTTCATGGAGCGGCAGTCCGGGGGTGAGACACAAAATAAGGAAGGCACTGCTAACATCCCTGCCGTGGCTCTTGCTTGCTGTCAGATTCTAAAGAATGAAGCTGGGCCCCCTGCCTCGGCTTCCTTATCTGTGTAGATAGCAATGCTCACTTTATAGACTTGATGGAATGTGAATGCGTATCATCTGGCACATAGTGAGCTCTTGATAAACATTTCCTACTGGGGTTTTTCAGTGAAGGCAGAATTCAAGAAAGGTTTTATGCATGAAACAATCATTTTATGCAGCCATAATTTGTTTATTCAACAGTGACATATATATCTACAGATCAGAGTTCTGATGAGCTGGAACTCAGTCATCGTTTCGGTTTCAAAGGGGTTCCGTGTCTCAGCCTGAACATTGCTACTTAGATTTTAAAAAAAAAAAGATTTACTTTATTTTTAATGATGTGTATTTCTGTGTGTCTGTGTGTGGGTATGTGCATGCCAGTGGAGGCATCTACAGGTGCAGAAGATGGTGTCAGAGCCCCTAGAGCTGGAGTTACGGGCAGTTGTGAGTTGCTATTATCATTCTTTGGGGCTTTGAAGTGAGTATCACTCATCTTTTTTCCCTGCGGAATTTTCTGGGGTGGTGGTGGAGGGTGTACTTTCTCTTCAGAAATATATTCCTTGGGACTGGAGAGATGGCTTACTGGTTAAGAGCACTGGCTGTTCTTTCAGAGAACCTAGGTTCAATTCCTAGCACCCATATTGCAGCTCACAACTGTCTGTAACTCCAGTTCTAGGGGATCTGACACCCTCAGACATACATGCAGGCAAAATACCAATGCACATAAAATAAAAATTATATAAAAAAGCAATATATTTCTTCAGCTTTTTTAGAGGTTCATACTTAGAGCTGCTTTCACCTAGGGGGATGGAGAGTCTGGGATCTGGCCTTCAAGGAAAAGTCTAAATTCAAGAGGGCATGCTCAGCTGGATGTGAAATGCTCAAAGCATTATCACAGGCTCCCAGAAGATTTTTAAGGGTACAAGGGGCTAAAAACCTGAATTCCTCAGCCCCTTTCTTCAGCAAGAGCATCTTTGCATGCAATCCACTTCCTGTTCAGGCTCCCTCTTTCAATCTGTTTGAGAACAGAATGTCATTGGAACACATCGAGCAAAGGTCTTTGCAAACTCCTGATGTGGTCCAACATATGAAAGCATGAAGGATGGCTGACCAAACAAATGTCCCCATCGGGGAAGGCTGGATTGGATTGATTTCACCAGACATGGAGCCAGTGCTGACGATGTGGTGCTAGGACCAGAGACCTAGGAATGCAGACTCCCATCTCAAGGATGACATGGTCAAGCAAGGAGCCCAAGGAAGTACAGAATTAACTACAATGCATGTGAATGTGCAGGGTGCGGGGAAGGCCATGGCAGCCTGGCTGTGGATAAAAAGCATCAATAGATAACATGGGAGGCCAAATCTATGGAAAGCACTGCACTTGGCATTCTCTCTCTGTCTCTGTCTCTCTGTCTCTGTCTCTGTCTCTGTCTCTCTCTCTCTCTGACATACACACACACACACACACACACACACACACACACACACACACACACACACACCTCTCCATCCCTCCTGCTCCTCTCTCATACACCCTTTATCTCTCTGTAGCTTAAGTTTTCCTGCCTGGCCCACAGTCAGGATAAATCTCTTTCACCTGCCAGTCCCACAGCCGCTCAGACCCAACCAAGTAAACACAGAGACTTATATTGCTTACAAACTGTATGGCTGTGGCAGGCTTCTTGCTAACTGTCCTTATATCTTATATCAATCCATTTCTATAAATCTATACCTTGCCACATGGCTCGTGGCTTACCGGCATCTTTACAAGCTGCTTGTCCGGGTGGTGGCTGGCAGTGACTCCCTCTGCCTTCCTGTTCTTTTTATTCTCTCTGTTAGTCCCGCCTACACTTCCTGCCTAGCCACTGGCCAATCAGTGTTTTATTAGCAACACATTTGCCATACAGAACATCCCACAGCATCTCTCCTTTCTTTCCACTCTCCATGAAACAGCATCATTTCCCACCTTTTCAGACAAGGAATGAAGAAGGGCTGGAGGGGTCTTCTGCTGCTCAAGTTCACACCATCAGTAGGTGTTGAGTTGTGATTCCCATCAGATGTCATCTGACTCCAGAGCTCATACCCACATGTCCAGGGAAAATATAAGAATGACAGGCAGTTTAGGAAGTGTGCTAAAATGACAAGGATTTTTAAATGAAAGGTAGGGCAGGATCCTGGAGTGCACACTTTCGGCTGACTGCCCTGAACAGATTCAGTCATGGCCGCCTACTAAAATGTGAAACAGGGTTACATTTGAAAACAATCAGACAAGCTCTTTATAATCACTACCCACAAGAGTGAGTCTTTAACGCGCAGCACTCTAAATTCGGTTTTGCTCTTCACCACCAGTCAAGGGAGCATGATGGCCTGGTTTAAATATGAAATGTCTGGTAGGGTCATATGTTCGAACACATAGTCCCCAGCCGGTGATACTGTTTGAGGAGATTGTGGAACCTTTAGGAGGTGGAGCCTTGCTGGAGGAAGTGAATCCCTGGGAGTGGGCTCATAGCCTGGACTTAACTTCCTGTCTCTGTCTCTCTCTGTCTCTCTGTCTCTGTCTCTCTGTCTCTCTCTGTCTCTGTCTCTCTCCTCTCTCTCTCTATCTCTCCTCTCTCTCTCTCTCTCCCTCCCTCCCTCCCTCCCTCCCTCCCTCTCCCTCCTCCCTCTCCTCTCCCTGTGTGCTGATGGAATGTAATCAGTCAGCTTCCAGCTCCTCTGTCTTGCCTTCCTTGCCTGTCGTCACGGCTTCCCTGCCACGATGGACTCTATCCCTGTGGACCTGTAAACAGAAATCAATTCTTTTCCCCCAAGCGGTTTCTTGTCTGGCTATTCTATGACAGCAGCAGAAAGAAAGGAAACTACCACAGATGTGATGGGGACATGGTGACAGTTGCTGTTGGTAGCTGCTACTTCCCAGCTGTCTGACACTAGGAAAGTTGCTTCTCTGCATCTCAGCTTTCTCACTTCGGAGACAACATGGCAGTCACTTCAGTGATATTCAGAAGATGCAGTGGGGTAGCCTACGTGGAGGCATTTCTGTAAAGCCTTCCACAGGATGCATACTACGTGATAGTTAGCTATTGGACCAACTTCCAGACTAGGAAGTCAAGCTGATACTTTTGAGCACTTACATTTGTTTAGTATTTACCAAACAGTGCAAGGGCTTGGTTTAGTCTTCCCAGCAACTCCATGATGGCAGCTCAGTTATCTCCGGGGCTCATGAAGGCTGAAACCGGGGATCCCAGTGCTGATCTCAGTGTCTCAGTACAGAGTTCTCAAGTTCTGACACAGCTGTGAAATATCTGTGATTTGCTGTAAGTAGGAATTCGGCTCCATGGTTCACTGGTGAGCAAGATATTTAGACCAAATGGACTTTGTAACTACCTCTCCAAATTAGCATGAGAAAATGGATAAGCAAACCCTTGGATTTCATGCCCCCTAACGGGTCCATAAACTCTCACTTAAGGTCTGTGGTTTCACTTTATAGAGACTCTTAACACTTTTATCGGTCATCCTTTGAGCATATATTACTTTTTACATCTTTGTGAATGGCTGTATATGTACCTGATAAGAAATCACCCCCAGTGCTTAGTGACTTAACCCCATAACCATTCATTTAGCTCATGAACCTGGAGGTTGACAAAGTGATCGGGGCTAGTTCTGAGGTTCTTGCTTCTGTCTTGACTGACTTTACTCAAGTTGCGGGATCCACTGAGCCTCAGTAGTCAGTTGGGATGCTCAGCTGAGCTGATTCATTTCCTCACCTTTTTTTCTGTGTAGGATGCTAACCTGGCCTTGGTTTTATTGTATCAGAAGAGAGCTGAGGTCTCAGAGGGTGGAGAGTGGTCTCCATGTGCTGGCACTGTTAGAAATGACTTTTAATTTGTGTTTGCACTTGTCTCAATGACTGGAGTGTCAGTGGTCATGTCTGGAGTTAGTGTGAGAGGAGACTGGTGGAGGGAGTCATTAGAGTGTGTATAAAAACTGAAAGTATGCTGCCAGATAAACATACGTTGCTTTGGGAAGTCGTGCTTGGTGGCTCTACAGAGTATCAGTGGAGTCATAGGCTGGGAATGCTACAAAAATCCATCTTTTGTGGGGTGCTACCGGCTGACCTGGGAGAGATGAAACATTTTGAGTCCTAAGGAGGTAGGTAGCTCAGTTGGCACAGTGCCTGCCTTGCGAGCATGAGGGTCTGAGTCCAATACCTAATATCCCTGTGCCTTTAATCCCAATGCTGTGGAGACAGAGACAGGTAGATCTTTGCGGGGCTCCCTGGCCAGCTTAGTTTACCTGAATCATTGACTCCAATTTGTGAGTGACTGCCTCAGAGGAGAAGGTGGATGGTATCTGGGCAGTGATTCCCAAGGTGATCTCTGACCTCCACATTACAGAGAGAGAGAGAGAGAGAGAGAGAGAGAGAGAGAGAGAGAGAGAGAGAGA